>JAUZSU010159924.1:0-13901 GCA_034780255.1 Parotocinclus maculicauda
CTGAAAAATAAAGATTTATTATTTTTTTTCCTCCCTCCTCAGTAGATTCTTAAGTAGGGACATCCGAGGAACAAGCAATTAAAAAAGTCAGGTCTTATGAAACAATGAATACTGTATATACGAACACAGATCTGTCTTAAGAAGGTTATCCAATATGAACCATTCTTTTTCATTAATACAATGTAACATGTGAGGTGCTTTAAGTGCTAATTAATTTTATTCCAACACATAGGACATAGAACATACATTTACAGGAAGTCTGTTATTCATCAAGGATTGTGCACAGCTCACGTTCCAACACTGGTGTTACTTAAGCAAGACAGCCTTTCCTTTCATAATATAAAAAGCGTCTTCTTTCCAGGAGACAAAGTAACTAAAACTATACTCATGTCATCATGTCATTGTACTTTATGTGCAAGTAGGCACATACAAAAAAACACCTTCACAATTTTTTTTATGACATTGTTTACTATGACCTAATCTTGTACAACACTTCCAGTTCTCGGTTTGTAGAAACATTTACACAACTTTGCATGTTGTGGCAATACACTTATCACAGATATGGGCAAAAGCATATGTACATAAAAAGTCATATGTAACTCAACACCTGTTGTGTCTTCCATCATTGGTCATCTCTCCCAAATTAAGATGCACGTAGATAAACACAGATGTTACATTTAAGGACACATTTAAGTCAAACTGAGAATAAAATGTATGAAAATGATCTTAGGTTTTGGGACAAAGACTATTTAATTTTTCTTCTGCCTATTGTCGTTTGTATTATTCGTCAAAGGACTTAAAAGGTTAATGACTCAATTTATTTTCTGCTCTGTCATCATTCATTCAGTCTTTGTTACAGTGGGGTGTTTGCATAAGGTTTGCATAAAGTAGACTGAACCAACTCCTACTGATGAGTCAACTTGCAATGTCCCTGTTCGACCTTCAATGATATGCAAATGCATCATCAACCAATAACGCAAGCTTTGTAAGCTTACCAGTCTAAGTGATTGTTTTTATTTTAATCACTAGGTGGATTTGTTGTATCTGCATACCGAATACATTCAACACACGATAATGTAATGCTGTGTTACTGCTAAAACAATAGGTAGGAAAGAAAGCATTTCTGATCTGGTCTTGTCTTTATACTAGCTAGCGAGTTTTTTTTATATCCCTCTGTGTAGATCCTTCTGTGATTTACTCTGTTTAAACTAGTCTATTCTCTGCATGAGTGCTTTAAAAAGCTTTTTCCATTGCATGCAAAAGTAAAAAAAAAACATTTTATATATACATATATATAATAAAATAATACATATAAAATAAAATAATAAAATTATGTATCTATGTTGTATCTGTTTATATGTATGCTAGTGCATAAGAAACAAGAAACACCATGGAGCAACAAGGGTTTCAGACCCAGGTTTAAACCCTGTACCTAATTATGGTCTGTGTGGAGTTTGTTCTCATCACATCTTTGTGTGTTTCTCAAGCAGGTTTTCCAGCTTTGTCACGAATACATGTGTGTAGGTGGATTGTCTACTGTAAATTGTTTAACGGGCTAGTGCCCAGTACTATGTGAATTCCCTTCTTTGATCTGAATGTTAATCCTGGGCCCTATGTGTTCCTTATTATAAAAAAAACAGTAACTTCAAATTAATTAGTGTCATATACCTTATTGGTGCTTTTTCCCCGATGTTTCCTATTCCTGAAAAACAGAGGTTATAGGTATAAACATTTGACATGCAAGTGAAATTCTAACTGGACCAAAGGCACTAACAGGACTCGAACCCTGGTCACCATGGCTGTGAGCTAGTGTGTTATACCACCCAAGTGCAAGTTATTAATATAAATATCCAAAAATCATACAGCCATCACTTCGATATTTCCTTTGTCAAGGTAAATGGTGTGAGCCACTTACTTTGAGAAACCTCAAAACCATTGTACACTTATGCAAAGCCACTTGGATTACTGGGATCCTGCATTCTCTACTTTGTATGATCGGAACACACACCTTAGACAGGTGCGTTCAACCTTTAATCTAAGTGTTGAGTCAGATAGTCTCGTTTGCCCAGTCAGTCATCTCCTGTTTGGAATGGGATTATGGCAAAAATAAATCTGTCCTGTGATTTGTTACTGAGTTTGGGAAAATGTGTTTTTCAGAAAATTATTTAATCCTCTGTTTCCCAATGTTAGCTCTGGTGTTAACCTGAACTACATCCTAGATTTCTTCACTAATTACTGAAGTGCAGCCTGATCTTTTGCTACGATGAAATTGTAGATAAACATATTATCTAAAATAATAATACATAAAAAGGTGTTCTTTAGGCCACTAGGTGAAAAGGATTTGAAAGGATTATGATGCATAGGTTTATAATGTTTCCTTTTTACATTGGGAATCTGATAATACGCATAAAAACACATTCAGTAGCAACAGTATTTAGTATTTTTAACTACAAATTTTTGTAATTGTTTCATCTGATTGTAAGGCGCACAGCAATGCTGCTCTTAACCTTGATGCTCCCACCATCATGCTTTCAACAGGACTTTCTAGTGCACACATCTAGTGCTCTGATGATGTCTTTTTCTAGAAAGTATCGATAATGCTGAATTTCCTCCACTTGTGTACAGTTTGTAGTGTGTACACTACTGTAAACTGTAAATTGTTAGTGCATGGTTCACATAGCAAACCTTTCTTGTGAAGAGCAGACTCTTTAACTTTGTGTAGAATCTTTGTGTAGAAACTTTGGAAAGAAATTGGAAAAATGGGCCAAACTCAAAATGTGAAAAATCTTTATTGTTACACTCTATGGTAATGGCTTCAGACAGTTGAAATCAAAATTTCCCAGTTATTTGTGTTTAATGTGAAACCAAATATTCTCTATGGGGTTCAAATATGATCCTGATGGACTACAGCAGATCAGATCTAACGACTACACTTTTTTTTAAAAAGCAAGCCGAAAGACAGACACGATTTTGAATAGACACGTGTTATTTTGAGTTTATTTGGATTTTCAAGCATTTAAATCTCTCATGACTTTATTTGTGTACAAGAAGACTTTTTAAATTAATTTCTTCTAAATGAATCTTTTTATCTTCCCACCACCCCTAAACATTTCACTATTAGGGGATATTTCAAAATTAAATATCCTATAATGAAATATCCATTAATATTTGTGAGCAGTATAGGTTACAGTGTGTGTTTTAAAGCAATTCTTAATATCTTCATTGTATGGCTGCTTTACTCTATTCAGGCAACCTAATAAATCAAATATCAATGTGTGGAGCAACAGTGTGTGTTCTGGACTTGTTTGTCGATGCTCAACTCAGAGCAGCGATGATGCATTACATATGGTGGGTTACATACAGGCTTGTCAGGCTTCATACTCATAGGAGAAGGTGTGTTCTGGCTTCTCCAGGAAACAGGGCAGCATATAGGACAATTAAAACAGTCCTATTATGCAAAATATAGTTCAGGAGATTTCAGAGAAGGGATAATAAACAGGTGTATGCCATAGATTATATACATATTTATTTAATGAATATGTAAAAGCAAAATCATAAACAGCTATGTGACACATATCTGATGGGGGTGGCACCCACCCAGTGTGCCCTGTATGCACTGCATACTACAGGGTAATTGATAATTGTTGTGTTTATTTATTCTGTCATCTATAGTAGTCATAATTAGGATTGTACCTGTCCTAAGAACAGTGGGGACGAAGTGGAAAGACTTTATCTGGACACCAGTACATGACAGAGTCTGAGTGAGGGGCCTAGATTAAACAGAGAAAATCCCACAAATACCAATACAGTATACTGCATTCTTATTCAATCAAGTGAGAAAGCATTTCTGTGGGTGTTGCAGCGACACCTAGTGCACTATAAATGCACAGTCCATTGTTCCTTTTTATCAACCTGGCATCAGTGTATCATCTTTATTTAAGATTATTAACTGTATTTGTTAACATGAATAATTTTGGTTAACTTTTGCCTCTAAAGTGTGCGTGTGTGTGTGTGTGTGTGCGCGCGCACGCACATGTGGCATGCAAAGGACTGGTGCCCTTTACTGCTGGTTAGACCCGAGGCCCCTATGACACTGAACTGGATTAAGCGTTTGAATGAATGAAAGCTTCGTGTTGTTTGCTGCATATCATGATGTTTCAATGCTTTCATAGATATTTTACAGCTATTCATAAAGTTCCATTGAACTCTGGACTTCTATTAAATAGCTGTTTCGATGGACTGGTGTCTGACTCGCATTTGTCATCAAAGTACTAAAGTGACTTTCCTATTACTTTTATTGGGGACTGTAACGTTTAAAGTTGTTATCAGTTTTTGTACCAGCAGCACACAATATGGAAATTACTAGAGGTTCCAAGAACCTCAAGAGTCAAGTTAGCTGGCAGCCTGTTAGTTACTGTGCATATTGAAAGTCCTTATACCCTGTGAAAATATATATATAAATAAATAAATATTATAATAAATTAAATCTTAATTAAATCTTACTTTCCCAGCTGTACTTACACATTATAACATTCCACATCGAAGTGGAAAGCTGTCAGACTCTGTAAAGACTCCATACATGCAATTGTCCATTAGACCTACGCAGTACACAAAAATTAGGGCATATTTCATTATGGGATATTTAATTTTGAAATAGCACTCTTATATTTGTTTGCCGTATATTTAACCTAATTGATACAAAACTATCAATGCATGGACATCCAGACTGGAGAATATTTTTAAACCCATAAGCACACAGGGCCAGTCCATAAATAGCTCCTTATAATTTTTTTAATCTGCATTGGCACACCTAAACCATGTACTGCTACTCTAAGATGTACACTGCTGCTAATGTTTAAACCTACTATCAATACAACTGCACAACAATTCGCTTATTTTGTAATTTATGTGTCTAATTTTGTATTTTAATATTGTGTCCTGTAAGGAACCTAGCAGGAAATAGACATCCTAACTAACGAGTACCTCTCCAGGAATATAAGTAAATAAATCAGTCAGTCCTCCAAGAACTCATAACCTGCAACAGCTGCACCCACACTGAACAGACCTAAAATAGGATTAGCAGAATGTACATTTCTGCTCATCTTAAGCACTGACAGAACAATACCTGCATTGTCTCACTGACAATACAGGTTGCACAATCGTTAATTTGTGAAGTTTATAGGGGAATTTATTACTTCTTTTCTAAACATAGAAACATTTTCTAAACATACAAGGAAATGAATGCTAGAATTGTGTTGCACTCAGGTAATGGCAATAAAGATATTCTGTAGTAATATGGAGTGGCATTTATTAAATGTAACTCTGTATTGTAGGGTTTGACTAATATTTGCTAATCTAATTCCTTGTATCAGCTAATCAGCTATTGTTGAATGGTGGTTCTTGATACAGTACCACCTGAGGGACTCAGCTTAAGCCTTAGGCCTTTACAAGTTCATTTAAGTGTTTAATGACATTATACACTGTAGATTGAGAAATATGCAAATTCCCTCCAAGGTGTCTTTGATGTACACTGTATTGTCAATATTGTCAACATGTCAATATTTTCTTAACACATTTATTGCCAAACTGGAGAACCTCTGGCCATTTTTGCTCCTCAGACACAACCTTTCCTGGATGTTGTTATGTACGAAATCATGATAGTGATCAACCTGTTGACATCACCAGTTAAAATCACCTCATTGTTTAAAAAAAAAAAATATTTATTACTAGCTCTAAATTGCCCCTGTCCCAACTTTTTTGGAATGTGTTGCAGGCCTAAAATGCAGAAATGGATGTTTATTAGCAAATGAAATGAACCAGACAAAACATGAAATATCTCAGTTCCATACTGTCTTCATTTAAAAGTCAACATAAATGTAAAAGTAGGATGTAAATGTAAATGAAAATGTAAACATCAATGTGAGGAACACTGCGTTTCTTTATATGCATTTTCCATATTGTTTCAATTTTGCCTGAATTGGGTTGTATAAGTAGTTGCTAATGTCAAAAGTCAAATAAATGTGTTAGAATACTATACTCATTAACCAAAAAGTATAATGCACCCTTATAGAAATCACCCAGATTGCTGAAAAATTCAGCATGCAGTTATGCCTCAGGTAGCTATGTAAATGATTACAGGTGTGATCTTATTAGGCACTGGGTCTTGCCAAAAGAGGGCATGAACTTCTCCCATTGCACTATAAAAAGGTGCTCATAGTCTACCTTTGGGTAGTGTACATTTTTGTGAGAGATCATTGACTGTCAGCTCTATGATGCACTCAAAGACATTTTGCAAAGTTGATAGAGTTTGAGTGGTGGCGCATCACTGGTGTGAGAGAAGCAGGATGTTTGATTCAATAAATGTCCCACCATCTAGGCAGTTCTGTCCAAGTTATTAGGAGATGTTAGGTTCTGTGAGGGTATGCTGGAAAGCCCTGACAGACCCCCAGTAGAAAAGATCGTTTGATCTGCCGACAAGTACAAGGTCCCACAGTTTCCTTGTCCAGCATCCAGACACAAATGGCACCATCACTACACACCCATGTCTCTGCCCAAGCCATTTCCAGTTGCTTAGCAGAAGGTAATTTGTTGTCACAGTGACCATTATACGTCCTGCCATTGACAGCAAATGACTGTTGCCGCACTGTGGTGGCCTAGTGGTTAAGGTACTGGATTATGGACCAGAAGGTCTAGGGTTCAAATCCCATCTCTGCCACAGTTGGGTCCCTGAGCAAGGACCTTAATGCACAATTTCTTGGATTGTAAGACTGAATTCATTGTAAGTCACTCTGGATAAGGGCATCTGCTAAAATTATGTAAATGTTTTGTCTTTAGCAACAAATCCAGGTTCTATTTGGGATGTGACAAACGGTCAGAATGGAGTAGAAAGGCCTTGTAGTGAGCGCTTCAATCCTGCCTTTGCTGTAGAGTGACACACTGTCCCTGCTGCTCGTGTGATCTGGGGAGCTAAAGGCTTCTCCTGTCAGATGCAAATGCTATGTTTTTTTCTGTGCGTACCAGGTTAAAGGTGATCGCGTTATCAGGTTCCCGGTTTAACAGGGTCGATTGCGTGAACCGCCTCACATGACTCGAATTCCCAAGATGCTGCAGGGTTCTCTTCTGACAAAACCGCCACCACAACACAACAAGCTCGTTCTCCATAAAAATATCAACTGTCTCAGGTCATAACAAAGTCTTGCTACATCGCTGGGGTGTGTTCAAGCTTGTTTGATCGTCGCCTCAAAGTTTCTCATCGAGCTCCATGTTCTAACAACTTTTGCTGCCGAACTACTACGGCGCGTTTGACAACAGGTAAGTGAATACCGCGGCAATGTCCTAAATACCTCCAGTTTAACAGTGTAGTTTACTAGATACGGTGTAGGAGCTATCCTTTCTTGCTCGACAAGGTGCACGTTTATAGGGAGTGATAATCAGTTTGGTTTCGGTTTCATGAATCATGATAATAGGAAGGGTGTTTGAGCTACCGACACACTTATTTAACTTAGCTTTAAAAATAGATTAATTTGATTCTGTCCAAATATTGTATTGCTGAAGACATTCGAGTTAACAGGAACATGGTGGATTCTTATACGACTGCGGAAGTCTAGACTGACATTCTATATCATGTAACAGGTTACTGTAGGCTATTAAATAGTGCATTTCTACCTCTTTACTGACTCCAATAAACAACAACACGGCACAAAATGAAACAAAAACATCGGGGAAGTTTCCATTCTTATGATAGATAGAATGTCTTCCTTTGTCATTCATTAACTTATTTTAATATCATTCATGTGTACGTTATGACTAGATGGCTTAGGGTTTATATCCCAACACTGTCAAGATATCGCGGTCTTATTTTATAATACAGTCAATAGTAATAAGTAATCAAGTAATAATTAAGTAATAATTACAATTACTTGTCAACCACAGTTTTTTGCACTGTAATACAGTTTCTTGTAACACTGGTCTGCACTATATATACTGAATGACATATTTGTAACATTCAGCACGTTTTTATATTGTCTTCTTATTAGCCTTAATACCTTGTATTTCTAGTACTTTGTGAATTAATGATTGTGATCTTCAAATTTATTTATATAGAGCTTTTTACAATGGTGCATTGTCTCAAAGCAGCTTTAAAAAGTTATATTGTCTAAAAAGGCCAATCCCAAATCTTGATTGCGATTGATCGAGTTTTTTAAATCTGGGTTGGGCTAGTAGTGAGGTTAAAAAATGTGCCATTTCAAACAGATTATGTCATCAGGTCATTTATAATCATGATTTGATTTGGTACAAACATATTCACACATAGCTAAATCTGTAAGTAGGAAAGACATGCAAAGGATCTCCAGTTTGTCAGATGTGTGAGAGCATTATTTAATAACAATGTTTTACAAAGAAAGACTGGAAGGAATTTGCATATTTGCAAGGAATCTGCTGGAATTTCAATGCGTAAATCAGTATTCCAGATTTTTTTTTATCTCAGTCTCGAGATGCTCAAAGCTGGTAGTGACATATCCCAAAAGACTTGCAGCTGTACTTGCAACAAAAGTTGGCTCCACAAAGCACTGATATAGAAGGGCTGAATACTTTTCCCTTCACACTATTCAGATTTATTAAAATTTTGAAAACCATGTGTCATTTTCATTACACAATTATGTACTACTTTGTGTTGGTGTGTCAATGAAAATCTCAATACAATACATTTAAGTTTGTGGTTGTAAGGTGACAAACTGTGAAAAAGTTAAAGGGGTATGAATACTTTGAAAAAATGTAGGAAATTCTCCTTACATATGTATCATAAAATTTGTTTTCCAAGACGTTTTCACTATAATAAAATCATGAAAACTATGAGAGCCTTACAAGTACGTGCTTCACTGTCCTTTCTATATCACATATGATCCTGTGTTTGTTCCCAGAATGCAGTTTTCGGACCCTGCTGCTGAGTTTGTAGCAATATTGATTACACCTGATGATACAATCAATAAACAGAGGCAAATGTCACAAGAGGACATTCAACACCATGGACCAAGCTGCATGCTTGAAAATGATAGAGATTGATACCTAACCAACATAACTGACACAATCGTTTTAGCTATTGAGCAGGTCAAAGTTGGTCAATCAGTGGTCATGATGGGTATCAAGACTTCTAGGAGATAGGTGCTGTAACAACTACCTACTCATAAACAAACCAGTATGTCCAGCACCAAAAAAGAATTGGTATGTCAATGTCACTTATATCACATTTCAGTCTTTCAGTTCGTTATGACCATGTCTACAAATACTACGTGTAGTAGTGAATGAATACTACACACACACACACACACACACACACATCACACACCATTTTCTTGAGAAGGAATGAGCTTCCCCTCTTGGAAAGACCAGCAGCCACCACTGGGTCCAACCTGGAACTTGACAGGTGTGCCTAATAAAGTAACTATAAGTAAAGACCAATTTATAACAGATCAAATATCCAATTGTGCAATATTTTTGTAGCCTTCATATAGAGCAATAGGCTAAAAGTAGCCTGAGTAGGGGGTTGGTTTTATTCTATTTTGGACCAGTAGTAAGAATTGACCTAATGTTTAAGTTGGGAAGACAATTTAGGAATTGTGTTTGGTTACTAGACCTTTGACCTTTGTCAAATCCCTGAACACAGTAATTGAATTGTTTTTTTTGTTATAATTTTATTTCCATTACTTAATTTGCCTGTTGTTATTGTTTTTTATTTCTGTTAGAAACAAAGAACTCGCTCTCTCCCTGTCTCTGTCTTCTACATGCAAAATAACTTCTAAAATAAGTAAATTAGTACAAGTTAATATAAGGCAAATTTAAATATATGAAGATGTGTAATGTTTGTCACTTTTTATATAAGTTTGGTGAAGTTCCATTCTGGCAGTAAAATACAAAACACTGTAAGGCTTGAAGGCGACACTGTTGGTTTTTGGCTGTCTCAGATTCTATCAACAGGAAAAAAGTCACATGACCCATCAGTATTTAAACAGTCAGGACAAGGAAAAGTCTCTATTTTCCCATCAGACTTGCACTAGCATTACAACCTAGGTCAAGCATGTGTGTGTTTTGGACTTAGAAGGGACCACAGAATCAAAGGACTATATTCGTTTAAAATGTGTTGTTCAAAACAGCTACCCACTGTAATCACGGCTCATTACTGTTTAATTTTTTTATGTACCATTGTCTTCACAATGTAAAGTGATTAGGATGTAGAACACTATGATGGACTGGCACCATGATTTTACCTCTGCCTGCACCCAGTGAATTCCGGGATAGGTTCCAGACAAGAATAAAACGGGAAATGGACCACAATGGAAAAGTACAATACTTGGTACACCCAAGACAGAATAAGACAAGTTAAATGGGTATTAGTATGTGGTTTGTCCCCATCCTGCTTTAGCAGCTTTCAATGGAAGTTTTTCCCAATCAACCCATGTTGAAAAGCGGATTATAAACTTTTTACAAGAAAAGGGCTGTAGTTAATGGACTTCATCCTCAAACTGGATCAGATCACAGTAAATGCATGAGGTCATCTCTTTTTTCTAACTTCTGTGGTGTCTCCCTCTCTCTCTACCTCTAGCTCATGGTCTGTAATCCTGTATTTGGTTAGGGTCTGTTAATCTTGTTTTTAATCATTATGTATTGTGCTTAATGCTGTTTGATTTTAGTTTATTTTGTTGATTGATTTTTTCATATGTAATGTGATTTGAGGGTTAGAGCTTAATGGATGTTTTTGCTATGGACTCTGGAGTATGAGGAAGAGTTTGAGTTGATATTACAGAGAATCTGGATGAGTTGGCAGACTGGGTGGAGTTGTGAGGAGAGCTGACTGGACAGTGCAGTAGAGCTTTATAATTGATTAAATGTAGCTCTGCCTGATGGAGCCTGGAGACATTGTTGGAGGTGTTTTTGTGCACTCCTAAAGCATACTTTGCAAATTCCAGTTGTTTTCTTTTGTCCCAGGTTTTGAGGTTTAGACAAAGACCTACTCCCTATTTTTCAAATCCACATAAAAGCATTGATTTTATAATAGTGTTAAATTATTTAATCCAGATGTTAATTGGATTAATTAGACCAAATTTAGCTTAGATAGCATACAGAGCTCTATTTGCCTTTTCTCTGAGAGCTTTCACAGTAAGCCCAAACTCCCCTGATGAGCTAACCTCTATACCCAGGTAGTGCTGTGAGATACTATGTGCTCTTTATAGGTTAACTTATTGGTTTTCGTAAGTTTTGGATTTCTTTTTGAAGATCAGGATTCATCAGGATTCATTTTTCTCACGATTAGGTTCCAGTTACTGCAGTACCTTTCTAGTGGATACAGGTGATGTTGGAGCATCTGTTCTATGGGTGCCATCAGAACTAGGCCATTGGCCTACAGTAACTACTGTGTTTGTAATGTAGGGTAAGATCTGGGAGACTACACTGATCCAATGCTGCTAATAGATTGTTTATGTAGTTATTAATTAATATGGGTCTCAGACTGCATCCCTGTCTCACCCCACAACCTTGCATAATATAGATTTTTTTATATAGAAGTATTTTCCAAAAGTTCCACTTTGGAAAAGTTTAAATAGTAAGACCTCATGTCAAACAGAGTCAAGGGCCTTTTGTAAATCTTTAAAGCAGGGGACCTGAGTCTTCTTTGGTATGGATTAATATTTCTAATTTTATTATTTCTAATATTTCTAATGGATTAGTCATTTCTAATTACTAAATGCAGAGAATATGAGTCATCTGAGGTTCAATATTTTGGGTTATTTACAATATTTTTGCAATTATTTTAGCTTTTACTGCTTTGGGGTTACAGAAATGTGTTCCATTACTTTTGCTGGTGATCCATGGGCTCTGATTAAATTTTATAGTTGCAAACAATTGAAGTTTTCTTTCAATCAAATGTAGTTATGATCAGTTTATTTTTCTTATAAAGGTTCTCAACAGAAGATTTCCATACAGTAGTATTTTTTGATGGCCACAGCTCTGTTCTTAGTGTTACATTTTTTGTGTACTTCCCTGAAGGTGTTAATATGACCTCTTCAATCTGATCAATGTTGCTTCTTATAGATTTAGGTTTTGGTATGTCATTTCTTGAGTGTTTCAAATAATGTAGATAAATATCTTGATTACTTTTGTTAGATAATAGTTAGATAGTTCTTGTTTTTTTCCTTTTGTACACTTGTCATTAAACCATTGTTCTCGTCTGGGCTTTGGGTGATCTAATCTTTTTTGGAAGGGAATTTGTTTTGTTGTTTGACATTTTAGCCAATTTTTGGAGGATGTTATTGATGTTGTTTACTGCAGCGTTTACCCCCTGTGATGGATATGTAGTTATTAAACAGGAAATCATCAACCTGTAGGCTAATCATTTTAATGAAACTTCTAAGTTTTGGTTCATCTCATTTGAGTATTTAACACTCCTTTGACACTCCTTTTTATTTCTTAATTGTCTTAAAATAATTTAAAATAAACTAATATTCTTTAAAAAACTCATTAAAAGAATTTGAATAGCACATTTTATGAATTACTCATGCATGTGAAAAGCCCTATACAAATATCTTAAAACATCCCAGATCCCTCCAGTTTCCAAGCACTATACAAATACATTTAAGCATCCTGAATTCCGTTTCCATGACCCTGTTATTCCGTAATGAGTGTTCAAAGAATACAACAGTGGTGTTTGGGGTGCATACAGTAATCTCTGTGATTACATTGTGATGTAGGTAAGGTAGTTTGAAGTTTCCTTTGACCAGTACAAGGTTTCTTTTTTTGTCTCCTGTGCACAGTACTTGTAGGTATATATTAAATAGTATTTAAAATCTCAACATCCAAAATGATCTAAATGATAAAATTTCTCTCTCTTTTTCTCTTTGTTTGTTTCTCTTTTACTCACCTACTGAAGTATGGACTATAACCTCTTGTTTAGCACCCTGGAGGGAGTGTGTGTGGATGCCATCTCTGCTCTCTCTGACCATGCAAGTTTGAAGCAAAACAAGGCTACCACTCAGTTGTTGGAGACAGTGAGGTCCATTCGTGAGCATGGGCATGCTGTCGAGGCCCTGGTTGCTGGCTTTGCTTCTCTGTACCACCATTATGATTTTGACACAGAGACACCTGCAAATGGATACCGTTCTTTGGTCAAGGTAAATTTAAACTTGACAGTGCTTAATTACCCCATGGTCTTGCATGGGTAAGACGTGCTGCAGTGTAACTCACATACTCACATATCCACAGTAATAAATGAAAGTGTTGAAAAGAAGTTACTAAGTTTAACAGGGATCATCTCTTACCTCACTGGCCGTTGGGAGGACCCGGTGAAAATGAAGGATGGATACTGCAGAAGTAGTGTCTTCCTCTGTCCAGGCGTTCTATCTCCATAAAATTTCACATTATGTTGGTGAAAAGAAGCGGTCAGAGATCACAAGTAGTTCAAAGGCACTTTCTGGGCCTGTGGACATCCTCCCTCAGTGGAGTTGTCATCACATTATGAGGAATGAGGACAAGATGCAAAAGGAATTACCAGTTGGGAAGGGGTCCACAAACCAGACACTGGAGGATGTCTGTGTGCTTGAATCTAATCAACTGAGATTATCTTAGACTGCCTAGTATAGTTTGGTACATTGATTCTTAGAGCTTCATATGTTAGAACATGAATGTACCATTCCTGTTTTTCAGTATTTATAGTAAAACAACTCATAGTTTACATTCCCGAGCATGAAAGGCTATATATCACTTAAATGAGATATCATGTTCAAATATGTTGACACTATGCTCACCCCACTCCCAAATATAGATCCATAAAGTATTTAGTTACAGTTGTTGATACTCTGCCTGTGTGGAGTTTGTTTATTGTCTTTGTGTCAGCATGGGTTTTCTATAGGTGC
>JAUZSU010159935.1:0-13900 GCA_034780255.1 Parotocinclus maculicauda
AGCAGGGGAGAGAGAGGCAGACGTGACAGTAATGGATGAGACCATATTAGTACATTTGAACAAGTGGTAAGGTGGACTCAAACTGATGTTGAGACCAACTTATTCAAGTTTTTCCAATGGGAAAGTGGTCATGATTGCAATCAGATTTGCAATATCTATTGTTATTGTTATCAATATAAAACTTAAAAACTTTTCTTTGTTTCTCACAGGTTACTAAAGAGGCAATTGACGATTCCGTTGTCCACAGCTGCACTGCCATATCATTGCTGCAGACTTAGCTGCAAACAACCGACACCAAGAAAGACCACCAATTTCACATAGCACTGTCCCACAAGAAACCGGGACTGGACGTCAAACCACATACTGATCACGAAAACCCAAAAACTACTAAGGAAAAAAACAACTATGTTTTGGCAGCCTTTGCGAAAAGTCTACAACACAGCCTGCGAGATATCCTGTGTTCAATCCATCCGGCAAAATAAATCAGTCATTTCTCCACACGCCTAAATAAAACAATATAAAAATTATATTTATAATTTTAGGCTATATACTATTTTATATTATACTTTACAAAATATGTAATGGAATATAATATTGTTTATTACTATATAATTAATAAAAAGTGAACTACAAACTATTTTTCTCATTTGGGACCAAGCTGGTCTCAGTCTTGACTTGGACTCTTCTCTAGCAGTCTTGACTACAACACTACCTCTTCTTAATATAAATTGAGCAAGAATGGTATACACTTAACTCAACTTTACCCACATTTCAAATTGGTTATCTGACTGACGTTTTGGTATCTTTTACAGGATATCAAAACATCACATGAAGCTTAGTCCAGACATACTGAACTAGCTTGAGCTTGTCTCCAACATCTCGCATAATACCTCCATCTCCTCGACCATTTGGACTTTGGTAGTATCTGCTTCTTGTATGTATTTTTGTCAACTTATCTTCAAGCTCTTAATACACTGTTCACAAAAATTAAAAGATATTTCAAACTGAAATATCCCATAATGAAATATCCCCTTATTTTTGTGAGCAGTGTATTTCTTATATGTGCCCTCAGCATCAAAATAAGTCGCTCTGGATATGAATAACTTGGCTTGGTCAAATTTTCTTTTCCTACATTTTACTTTACCTTTTATTGTACTGGTCAGAGTTTTCCAAATCTGACATATGGATCATCTGTAGCTGTCTTCTAGGAAATTGCCATCCTAAGTCTTCATTAGGCTATGGATATTGTCAGTCCCTGTGGAGAAAGTGCTGGTCGATTGTGTTCGGCTGTAAGAGGAGTGACAGCGTGCAAAAAAGAGTGTCAGCAGTGAGGCAGCTGAAGGAGGCAGGCAGGCATTTGACATTGAGATGATAATGGCTGACATTCATGATGGTGCTGTCTAAACCCCGCTGCTGTCACTGAGCTTCAGTTGTCCATCTGACATGGCTGCCACTCATGGGCTTACATGTCTTTCTTTATTAAATAAGTTTATTTACCTATTGTGAAATGTTTTGTTATTAATGCTGACCCTTGACACTATTTGGTATTGCACTGACCATTGATTTAGAGTAGCCATTCAACATTGATAGCACTGCTGAAAACACAATTGGACTGTAGAGTGGGTAAATTGTCTTGCATCAGTTACATAGGTTAAGGCTTCATATAAAAACAATCAAGAAACGAGCATGCACAGCAACAACTAAACTAGAGAGGTATAATATATTGTTTCTCCTCCAGTCAAGCTTCCTCTGAACAAAGCTCAGCTGATTTGGTTTTCTCAAGTAGCCACACATAACCTAATTTCTCCAAATCTAATGTTTAGCTGGATAGTAAAAAGCAAGGTCACGGAATTGACCTGGTGAAGGGCGTGTGTCAGGATGATGTGGGCTGGAGAGGGAGATCAACCTACATGGCTCCCCACTGTCCCACTCACCCCACCTATAATTACCATCACTCTGCTTTGCTTCTTGTCTGGCCTTTTCATGAACCTGATGATTCACAGATCCTGTTTGTCTGACTGTTCCTAGTCTGGTCTCTGTGATCCTGTCTATCCATGCCTAGTAAGTTTCTGTGTTTAGTTAGTTCTGGCCTTATCTGATTGGTTGTAAAGAGTTCTCACCATGACGATATTTGTGATATTACAGCATACAACAAAACACTCTGCTAACTTTTTATGCTCACTTGCTTATTTAGCATTCTCGTTTGTTGAAGCGCTGGTTGAATTTGCATTGTTTGTTGGTGTAAGAATTGCCTGCGTTTTTTGGGTCATGTCTCTGTTTGTAGTAACATTTTGCATCAATGTTAGAATCCGAGGAAAAATGTACTATTTGACAGTAAAACCATAAAGTGACAAAATTACTATTAAAATCCATAGTAGAACTGTGAAATAATGTATGGTCAGTTCAACTGTACTATGAAATCTGACAGTAGAACCAAAATAGTGGCCAAAATACCATAAACAATTAATAGCAGAACTGTGGACTTTATGGTGAAACTGCTAATTGTCAGTTTGTTTAGCACTGGTAGCTCTTTCGATATGCATTGTATGTCAGTACTGTAGCTCTTTGGATTAGCACTGGGTGCCTGAGTTAGCGTGGTCAGTGTGTTTATCATTATAGCTCTGTTTGCCTTAGAATTTTACATCAATGTTACAATTATCTGTGTTTAGCATTATAGCTTTTGAATTAGCACTGGTTATATGTGTTAGGATCACCTGTCCAATTAGCACTGTCAGTTTGTATTAGAACGTCTTTGTTTTCTTAAGCCTAGCACCCTAACTTTCCTGTTATGACTGTCTTTACTCTGTCTTGTGTAAATGAAATGCACAGTGTGACACTATTTAACTATAGTCAGTTATAATGGTTTAAACATCACCTGAAAACAAAACAAGCTACAAAACATTATGGATTGGGTTTTATTAATTGATTAAGCTCACAATGTACAATCATTGCTAATTTGATATTATTTAACGTTGCTTTTGGAATCAATGGCCATTTTAGTGACAACCACAAGATTATGTCAAGACTAGTCACATATATACACTCAGGTCAATGCTAATGTACAGTAATCAGTTAACCTAACACACATGTCTTTGGAATGTGGGATTAAACCAGAGTACCCAGAGTAAACCCACGTAGACATGGGGCAAACATGCAGACTGGGTCAGAAATGACCCAGGCCGCTCCACCAGTGGACTGAACCCGTGAGCTTCTTACTGTCAGGCGATGGTGCTACCCACCAAGCCACCATACAGCCCACCATGTACAATGCAAAGCATTGAGTGGACTGGTGCTTAGCATGCCACCATTAAGAACACACATATCACTGTCTAATATCTTTTCCTTTGTCAGTTTGCATAGCTTGTTTAGTGTGACAGGGAGAGGTAATTAGCCTATTCCTTTCTCTCCTTCTTTTAATCCAGGCTTATAGATCTGGCACTTGTTGAGGCAGTTTCTGTTATAATCCTTATCGGAGATGTGAAGCCAGACACCTGGATACTACTGTTTCCAGCATAGAGTGTCTGTAGTGTAAATAACAGATGGAGAGAACATCAAAACAAATTTTCTTTTATTCATACAACAAAGATTTTAAAGTCTAACCAGCATTTTACCACTCCACCATGCCAAAATGAAATCAATATAATTGTGACCCGAACAGAGCATAGTATTTCTGCTAAAATAGGTACGGATAGCTTGCCTGCATTCATTTATTCAGTTAGTTCAGTATTTTTGTTGGCTGTATAAAGGACATGTGCCTAAGTGTAGCTATTGGCTGTAGAGAAAATTATTAAAAAAAAAAACAGCACAAATGTGTACAGTGATAAACATAGGTGCTGAAACAGTGCTGTCTAGACCTATCATTATTCAAATACAAATATTATGATTACTTAAAGCTACCATATTTCTTTCGTTTCTTTACATCAACAAACACTATGTTCCTGGTAGAGAGTGCACTGATATCATGAATAGGCTCACAAAAACTTGGGATATTACATTTTAATTTTAATCTAATTTATGTGAGCCATATATTTTCTGTACGGTATCTAATTTGCAATAAATGTAGCAGACAAAAATGTAGTTATCCAGTGTAACTTACAATTGTAAGTTAAGGGCAGTTGGGCAGAGGTGGTATTTGAACCCCTTCTGGAGCTTAGTCCAGGGTCTTAACCAACCAACCACTACACTCCCCGTTTTACACAATGTGGAAGGAATAACTATAGTTCACAAGTCATTTTTATGAAAACAGAGCATCCAATAGACATGAGAGCCATGTAATTCATACATATCCTGTTAAGTCATAAGTGTTATGAATACACTGTGTGGTGTTTTAGTCATTTTTAACACGTTGTTGGGCCTCTTTCAAAACTCTTTGAGCTATAATTAATCCGGCAACTAAAATCTTGTCAAGCCTTTCGACTGTATATTTGCATGCACTCTTATGTATCACAGTGCATAAAAGTCTATTTATATCTCAACTATTTATATTTCCTGAGAAGAACTTCTTAACATTATAGGATCAGTACTAAAATATTGCAAGACAAAATGCCAACAAGAAGTATCTTGCTTGACAATACAGTCATCTCGTGTAAGCAGATCTGTAAAGCAGAGACTGTAAAGTGCTGAGCAAGCCAAATCCTTATGGAGAGCAAAGTCTACCTGTTTTTAGGCCGTGATTAAAATGCACTGCTGAGTCGTTTTCTGTTTTTTTAGTCAAGCATCAATGGGAAATAATGTTGCTCAAAGCTCCAACGGTGCAGCAAGGGAAGAAGCCAGGAAAAAAAACAAAAAAAAAAACAAGTGAGGTAGTGTGATATGGCTTGCTATCGAGATGCAATTACTCCGCTGACATTTAGCTCCCCTGTTTCTGAAGACTGCTGTCAGATGGAGCAGTGCCGAAAGGAGCTCATCGCAGAGCCATTTTCACAAAACAGATGACAATGCCAAGCCCAAGCAAGAGCAGACTGAAAGAAAATAGCAGTATTCACACATATCATGCCAGAAGATCAGAACGAGGAGGACCCTGGTTCAAAATAACAAAACATGTTTATTTAGTGCTCATGCTCACCTACCTTCTGTTTGGGGTATGTAGTCCCTTAATTTCATTGATGCAATGGTACTATGCAAGCATTGAAATTAAAGACAGATTGAATCATCTCAATAAAAACTACCTAATATTAGATAGACAGGGTACCAATCCATCATATAGCGCATACACTTATGGATACAATTGGGGTACTTTTTAACTCCAATTAAGCTAACACACACATACATTAAACTGTGGTGGAAACTGGAGTACCAGGAGAAAACCCACGCAAATACTGGGAGGACCGAGGTCACTCTACCTGGGATTGAACCTAGGGCACTTTTTGCTGTTAAGTGACATCATACCTAGGCCACCTTAACTAAAATATTTTAAGCATTAGTAAGTGAATCATACGATCCATTACTGAAAGCAATTATTCAAACATTGTTTTCTTTTCAGCTTTATCCTGGGCCGGGTCACTTGATAAGGGACAGTGTGCAAGGCAGGGACACCTCTAGCCAGGGTGCCAATCCATCTTAGGACACATACAGCCATACAGTAAGTGCTGAAAACTTAAAAAAACCCAATTAGGCTATCACGCAAGTCTTTGGTCTGTGGAAGGAAATCAGAGTACCTGGAGTAAACCCACATAGACACGGGGTGTACGTGCAAACTCACACAGACGAAGCCCAGGGTCATGATCAAACTGGGGACGCTGAATCTGTGCAGTGATCTGTGTGAAAAAGAAAAAAATACACAGACCCCTATCAGGTACGTTTCCCAATAACTCTAATATTAATCTTAATTTACCATTATGTTTAATTAACTTATTAATAATTTACTCTATAATTCTAGTTTTGTAAGGACTTCCCAAAAGCCTCCACAATAAAATTAAAGGTGGCACAGTGATTAGCACAGTTGCCTCACAGCTTCAGCATCCCTGGTTCGGACTCGGACTGTATGGAGTTTGCATGTCCTCCTTGTGTCCGTGTGGGTTTACTTTGGGTGCTCTGCTTTCTTCCCACAGTCCAAAGACATGCATTAGGTGAATTAATTAATACACTAATTTTGACCAGTCTGGATTTGTATGGCTAGATTTGAAGTAACCTTGAATATTTACAGAACAATGTGTCTGATGTAAATAGCCATTTATGCTAAAAACAGTGTTAAATACACCAAATTAACAAACAAATAAAAGTTTGTTTTAAAATCATTAAGAACTGATATCTAATAGTATCGGATATCTGATATTTAATCATTTAAATGACTGGTATAAAATGTTTTGTTTCACATGACATAAATGATTAAAACCCTGGAATGAAATAGTTACAGTATGCTCGGAATTCAAACCCTTCACAGTATGAGCCTGTAATACTAAACGCTACACTATGATGTTAATTATTACTAGGAACATATACTCCCCCCCAAAAATAAATTGTAATTCATGTTTTTATATAGGCTATGTACTGTATGCTCTGTTGCCATGCACCGGTGAATTTTCTCATTGGAAAATTTAAGGCCTCTATCTGTTTTGAGGTAGAACTGGATGTGACCTCTAAGTTAAGAAGTACTTAGATAATTACAAATGGGTTAGAATTCTCTTTTGTAATTTAAGAATGATCATGAAGAACTATTGTATGGTAGGACATACCACATTCACAAAGGTACGAATGTTAAGTGGAAGGTTACATTTACGGCATATAGCAGACGCCCTTATCCAAAGCCACTTACAACTGATACAGTCTTGCATTTCAAGCAACCTGGGTTAGGGGCCTTGCTTAAGGACCCAATTGTGAAAGCTTTTTTGGCAGAGGTGAGATTACTTGGGGATATGAACGTTTTGTGAAACTGACCTAGGTTAGTTTAAGGAAATATTCTATCCTATTTTTTCACTTGCAGCATGATCATGTAAATGACAACGTGAGCTCCATTACTCATGAGCAGCCGAGTTTCCTATATATTTAGTGACAAATAAATCATTTATAATCTTTTGATCAGTTCCTAGCACTGATCCAGGAGCTGCAATTACTCACTGATACAACTGACCGAGTCCTAACAACTCCCTTTAATCCAGAAGCTAAGCTGCAGCCACAACAGAGCAAATTAAATTAGTCTTGTTTGATTCTTTAATTCGGTCCAATAATGTGGAAAAAAACGATGTATCATTAGATTTGTCAGATTGATTTCTTAGCTCAGGACAGAGGTGATGCGGACAAATCAGCCATGTGAAATGCCCAGATGGCTTTGCATGGCGAAATTGGTTTTTATGCATCTTGACTTGCAAGGCTATGGTGGGTTATCCAGTTGTTCCACTGTTCAGTGGAAAATGTCTTTCAGTCCATCTACCTCGCATTATATTATACCTGTTATACAGGAGAAAATATTTGCAGAATGGGTTTGTGTCCACAAATGTGTGGATAAAATAAGGCAATTAAAGAGTTTTAAAAAACATACAATTTAAAGGCATTTAAAAAAGGTAGGTGGGTGAGAAGTATTTAACAAGTATAAAATCGAGGCATTTAAAAATGTATAGACGTAATTAGACATTGCAAAATGTAATGTAGACAGTTTTCTCTATTTGCCTATGTATAAAAAAATAAGTACTTGAAATAAAGTGCTGGGGACAAAATGAAGCATTTTAAAAAGTGCCGTGGCAAAACTAAACATTTTGTGGCGAAACAAAATTAACCATTAAAAACCATGCATCCATGAGAACAAAATAAGGCATTTCAAAAGTGATGGGATGAAAGTAAGCCTTTTAAAAGGGACGAGGGCACAAAGCCTGGCATTTAAAAATATAAATGCTTACTTATAATTGCTTATCAAGCATTTAAAAAGCGACTGCACAAAACCAAAAGTGATAAGAAAAAATTTAACAGCACAAAACAGCATTGCAAAAGTCATAGAGACCAAATCAAGCATTTTAAAGCTGGTGCCCAGAATGTGGCACAGGGCAGGAACAGCCCTAGGCAGGGTCCCAAATCTATCGCAGGGACATACACTCAGACACACATTCACACAATAAGGGCATTTTGGAAACAAAAATTAACCTAACAAACACGTCTGAAATGTTGTTGGAAACTGAAGTACCCTGAGAAAACCCATGCAAGCACAGGTAGGCCATGTAGACTCCACACAGTCCAGGACCAGGGTCAGGATCAAAACAGAGATCTCAGAGCTTTGGGGCAGCCGTGCCAACCAGTGCAACACCGTGCTTCCCGGGACACCACCAGTAGTTATTAAAAAGGGATGGCACAAAATGAAACATTAGGAAAACACAAGGTTTGAGTCCTGACAGTGCCTTTTGGCTAAGTTGTATATCACTGGCAGAAACAATTGGCTGTGACTGACTGTGGGGAGGCGGGTCAGGGGAACAACCCCCAGACTGGCACTGTGTAATTGGAACCAGAGAAAGAAAGTAAGTTATGGGACAACATCAGATGTATATAAAAGCAGCATGGACAAAAACAGACTCTGCTGGGCACATGCCCTCAATGTAAAATGATGCCTGAATAAATATTTATCAGATCAGATGTATCATATTAAACTGTAAAGTGCCTTCCTTTAGGATGTATTATTCATACCAAATTCACACTACAGTGATAAATTAACCCTTACAGTTTTGATGCGCGTCACACTGGGCAGAGCTGTTTATGCACAGTAGGTGTTAATTTAATCATTCTGCTCTGCATGCCGCCATTAGTGAGGGCGATGATGATCCTTTGATGAACACGATAAAATTTAAATTATGAGGAGCAAGCAAACAGTATATTTTAACTTTCCCTGGGTGATGGGTGTGTCAGTATGTCATCTTACCTTATTCTGCTCTCCAGTCAAGACACATTTCTAATGTCAGTGATAATGATCATATATTGTTAGTGTTTTTTATAGAGCATATACTGAATTTAAATATAGCTTAAGCAAGCTTAAGTGTTAACGCTACCTGGTCATGTTTATTAGTACCACTACCATAGTAGATCTTTAGTAACAATACCCTATACATCCCTGCTTGATAATGCATATTATTAACATGCAATGACCTTGGGAGTGCCACTTTATAGAGGGTTGTTTGTATCAGCAGAATTCCAATGACAAATGAGATGGGGGATTGGAAGAGTTGGTCCACCTGCATGCACACTGCATTTTTCTCTGTCCTCTATTAAAAGACTCCCATGTTTCACCAAAATCCAATCTTTTTCCCTCCACCTCATTCAAATGAGACAGCCAGAAAAGCAAAGGGACTTCCATAAGCCAGGAATCAATGGCAGGGTGGCAAGGCATTGGTAAAAAAAAATAATAATAACTTCAATATTGAGAAGCGTACATAATTCATGTTGTTTTTCACCCAGGCTCCCTGCTTATGCTGCAAAAATGCTTCTGATTTTTTTTTGTACCTCCACATTAGTGCACCCTCAGAACATACTTACAAGTGCCCTGTGCTCTTAATGCTTAGGCGCTAAATTGTGCGCCAACCATTTGCAACCAGAATAATGATCCTCGAGGAAAACACACCTCAGGCTGGGCTATCGCTGGGGATCAATGCATAATGCGCAGAATAATACTTCAGTTGGGGTAGCTTTTTCTTACTGACTGTTGTTTAATAATGTGTAGTAAGTTAGTTAGTAGATCTTATTCATAATGCAGGTACTTTAGAACAATACAGATAATCACTTGTGGAAACTCCATGGACCATATTGTGTCTTCTTCTTAGTTATTTGATATAAAAATCTAGATCTATAGGTCAGATAGTCCAGAGCTCAAATCCCACCTGTGTCAAGTTTCCACTGCTAGGTCCTTGGACAAGACCCTTTAACCCACAATTGCTTGGATTGTAAGACTGTGTCAGTTGTAAGCCAATCTTTGTAAGCTTTAGCATATATTAGCATTTTCACCCTTTCCCTTACAACAAAAAAGTGGTTCCTTGGCTGCTGCCCCTCCACCATGACTATTCTTGATCAAGCGTCTTTGGACTTTACAAGTGTCAACTTGGCATCCCAATGAAGTTGGCAGATGCAACTGAACTGAACAAGATGCAAAGTCTAAATATTTGCCAGTGTCGCCTATAGAGTGTTTGAGTTACTTTTTTAGTTTTTTAATACACCTTACGTTTCCTGTATGTTTTGGTATGCACTGGTATGTCTAATACAACGGTGGCCTAAGACTTTTGACCAGTACTCTACATTTACATTCATATCCAGTGCAATTTGACAAATTGTATAATCCTAAAATCCAATTGTGGATTAAAGGCCCTGCTTAATTACCCTACAGTGGTATGATTTGAACCCTAGACCTTGTATAATTCATATGGGACAAAATAACACCAGAAACAATTATTTATTTATCTCCAGTGCCACAATGGCTTTTAAATGTGAGACGGAATGGCAACATTACAAAGTGGTAAATGCTTTTTTATGTGTTGCAGGCCTGAAATGCAGGAACGAATGTATAATAACAAATTAAATGAACTTGCCTAGACAAATAAAATATCTTGTTCATGCTGTCTGCAATAAAATAAAAGTCAAAGTAAATGTAAGAAACACTCCAGTTTTTACTTATACTTTAAATACTTTCACAACTCTTTCTGATTTGTGGTTGTATTATCCATCAGAGTTTCTACAGGACTCTCCAGTCAGAGTACACGTCATGGGGAGGCACAGTGGAAATAACATGTCTTATTCTAAATAATTAAAAATGTATACAATGTTAAATGTAAAATAAATTATGTTTATACCATGCAACACAACAATGGTAAATTGATTTCAGAGCAAGTTGATGCTTTTGTTGTGTGTTTCATTATTTAATTGCTGCCCCCTGTGGTGTTTTCTGTCTTCCTCGTTTGTTTACTTTTACAGTTTACACATTTGTGGAAGGTTTTTTTTTTTTTTTTTAATCAGAACCAAAAAGTGGATATTCACAGCAAAAACATGGGACAAGCATTTAATGATCTTCTCTTCTTGTAAATAATTATGAAGAATAATTTCATAATATATGGGAAAGGGGAAATAATGAAGTGAGACCTCCAAATGGAAAAAGTACAAACTGCAAAACACAACAAATTGGCTTGAAAATGGACCCACTATTCCCCTAGTTCTCATTAAACTAATGAAATATGTCCTACAGCTGATTATGCTTTCCAGTGGAATTTAGTAGACTGTATTAGCCTGACTTTTATTCATCATGCTGTTGTAGGTTGCTGAATGTTTGCTTTTCCACTTTATTATCAAGATTCAGTATTAACAAGGTCGCTTGCGATAAACACTCTTGTTGTTTTCAAAATCTTAAAATACATGAAGTTCAACTATGTAACAAATTGGCTAAAACAAGAGCTGCAGAGATAGAGATGTCACCTCATCGGCTCCTCAGATTGCATACGCTATGCCTCGCTGGGCTCCAGACTCATGCAGTGAAGTACAGGAATCATCACAGCACATCTTTGTACCAACACCTGAGCCTGCTCATCAGGAGGACTCTATAATATTGTGGTATTATTCTTCTGTTTAGTGCACAGCACTACACTGTTCAGTCCGTCCTTGGCTCTCCAGCTCTTATTATTTGTCCTTGATCACAGCCTTGTACACCCTACTTATGTTTGGTCAAGTTTGCTTCTTCCCTTGTTAATTTTTCAATTCAGCTTGTTTCTGTGTTTTGCATTCCTGTATTCTGGTACATTTTGTACAAAGTCAATGCATTAAACCTGCCTAAAAACTGCATAGAAACAACCTGGCATTACAAAGATATCTTGCATAGACTAAACAGATGCTGCAGAGTATATGCAAAAGTCTAATGCAACGCACTGCAATGTTTTTAAATGTGCTGTGTCTTATTATTTAAAGTCACGTTTGGCTTCAGGGTTGTGGGGAGCCAGGGACTGACTAGCAGCATAGTGTGAGGCCAATGCATTTCCTAATGGATGCTTTTGAAATTTGGATTAATCCAGGTGTACCTGGAGAAAAAACACATGTACATAGGGAGAACATTTACTGGTTCAGAACTGAAAACCGGGGATTCCTGGAACTGTGTGTGTGTGTGTGTGTGTGTGTGTGTGTGTGTGTGTGTGTTTACACCACTCTTGAAAATAGTTCTGATAGGGGAAGCAAATACCAGCAATAGGTTAATTACAATAATTTGTTTGTTTATTTAATGTTGTATATATATATTCAGCTTTGGGGTTGTTGAGGCTAGATGACTTGTATGTGTTGTTTGACTGTTGTAATCCTGATACACTGTGTCAAATTAGACATTATTTTCAAGGCTAAAATTTGCAAAGCTGCACTAGCCAAAATAATTAAAAGCATTTTTTTTTTACTTTTTTTATTTAACTACATGAACAACTTTATAGTAGAAAAGTAGAAAGTAATAAAATGTACTCTAAATACTGTTATAATTAGCTAAATAATTAACAAACTGCTTTGAACATCAACAGTTAAAAGCTAAGAACTACAAATATCTAAAACTGATTTACAACCCTACATTAGAAAAAAGTTAGGATGTTCCAATGTTCCGCAAAGAAAGAATAGAAGGCATTTGCATGTTTCACCCCTGAACATTTCTATTTTGACCTGCTTTGCGTTGCCCTGTTGATAAATGCATGGACATCCGTGAAAAAGATGTTATCTTGAAGGAATTATTGTTTCCGTTTTTGTTCTGTTTCTTTTTTTGTTTTAATGCTGCCATCACAGAAAATGACCTTTGCCAAGGGCACTGTCAAGTGCACTGACACACAGAAGAATTATTGCAAGGAATAGTGCTTCAGTTCACAATTTAAATTAAAGAAAGCACATTTGTGTTTTTGGAAACCCTGCCCCATGAACAACCCCATCCAAAAGATGCTTAAGTCAAAACTTCTGTGCCTGCTCTGAATGCTGATCAATACAATTTTGTTATTAACTACCCACTACACGCACATAACTGCACTTTGAATACACAAGGAAAATAATGAAGTCTGGTGAATGAATTTCTACTAGATGACTTTGAACCAGCCCTCTTGTGATGACTAATGCTGAGACTTAATGGTTTCACAGAGGGTTCCAATGGTAACATTCAACTGAAAACTTCCAGACGACTTTTGAAATGCTTCTCCTTATAATTAGTAGTAATCTGCAAGATAATTTGGCATTACATGGAATATTTTTTTTCCATACCCCTTATCTCAACATGTTAGGATGTAGCTATTTATCTGTTTTCTTGAATATATGGTTACTAGCTGTTTACCCGTGCTTTGCTACGGTGATTGCAATGAAGACGGTTTATTATACTCAAGGCTGAAAAGTGAACTTTAAAGGGATACTTCATCATTTGTACATTAACCATCCTGCAAATTTACTAACATCTTTTATGTATGGTGTAAATTTGACCCTAGCAATTTAAACCTTGAGAAAATTATTGACATTAAAATTGTGACCCAAGTTCATATACCCCCCATACCTCCAGAATACCTGTAACGCGACTGAGAAATATGCAGATCATTATAAAACCTCAATCTTCTTTACTTGCTTTATATCATTTTTAAATATATATTTTTGTTACATATAACATTTATAATACAATAGACTTCCGTTATCAAGAATAGTAAAATATTATGTTTGAGGTCAGTTCCAGGTACCCTAGGAAAAACAAACACAATTACAACAATTTAGAAGAATTTTGTTTGTACAACAGATCATCATCATTAGGACATCAGTAAGTAACATATAACAGTTCTTTATTTACAATACAGTTATAAAAAGTACATTTGAGCATTGTCAGGGATTGTTCTATGTTGCTGTATGCAAATATATATGTGTGAATAGAAAACAGTTATGTATTCACTAAAATGAATTTGACAGAATAGAAACAGACTGAATATGAACAACATCTTATTTTCACTTTGGGCCACCT
>JAUZSU010159946.1:0-13898 GCA_034780255.1 Parotocinclus maculicauda
TTGCTCAGAGACCCAACTGTGGCAGAGGTGGGATTTGAACCCTGGACCTTCTGGTCCATAGTCCAGTACCTTAACCGGTAGGCCACCACAGTCTTCACTAGTAGTTAGGTATAAACATACCTGCACGGCTCCAGCAGCAGCTTTTAGTCAGAGAACCAGAACACTACTGCCTCATGAGAAATGTAGTCTGCCGTTCCAGCCAAAATGTGTAAATAATTTATAATAATAATTGTTTTAGTAACTGAGTTAAAAAGTTAGTTATGTGAGTTATATATGTATTGTATAGCTATATGTTATATGTTAAAAACGTTAGTTATATCTGAGCTTAGTTTATGATGGATTGAAGGAGCCTGTCTCAGTTTGACCCTTCGGTCTTCTAACACTTTATCTTTAATCATTTTAAAAGCTATTTTGCTGTTTCAAATAAAAAAAACTTTGGTTAATGCAAAAAAATACCCTCATGCAGTCTTACAGCATACAATCCAGGCAACTGTGGATTAAAGACTCCAGGACTGAGATAGACAAATTAAACATCAATGTAATTTTCCAAGTCACCCTACACTGCAGTACATCATTACAACTCAATAAAGAACAAAACAAGAATACTATGGAACCAAATAAAAATAAACTGGCTGGATACAGACCAGTCACATTGTCAGTTCAGATACCAGAAATTAATGGACATATCTGATCAGCTAGTACTCACTGTGGATGATAATTAAGTGAGATACCATAAAAAAATTTCTTACGTTGTCTTATGTCAGTTCAGCCTCCTTCATAAACATGCACTTCCTGTGAGCTGATCAATATGAGACAGACACACATTCTGGTAGGCTGTTAAAGTGAAATCAATCATTGGTGCCCTAGAGTTAAGTAAAATGGATCCTCAGTAGCCGAAAGTAAATGCTACTAGATCATCATCAACCCAAAGTAAACTCCTCTAGATCATCAATAACCCAAAGCAAACTTTGCTACATCAGCATCTAAAGATCATCGGTCTCATAGTGTAAACACCACCAGATCATCACTAGCAAAAACTAAATGCTATAAAATCATCATTAGTACAGCATATATTTTTTTAGATAATCAAAAAACCATGTGTTGCATAAACACCACCAATAAGTCAATAATCCAAAGTCAAGTGTTTAAGATAATCAAAAAAACAGAAAACACTTTTCTAGATAACCATTAATCCAGAGTAAACTCTTATTGATCATCATTAACCCAGAATAAACTTTGATTGATCATTATTAACCCAGAATAAATCATTTTAGATTATCATTAATCCAGAATAAACTCTTTTAGATTATTGTTAACCCGGAATAAACTTTTCTAGATCATCATTAACCCAGAGTAAACTCTTATTGTTCATCATTAACCCAGAATAAAGTGTTTACAAACTGAGCTACACACACACACACACACACACGCACACACACACACACACACACACACACACACACACACACACACACACACACACACACACACACACACACACACACACGAACACACAGACTGGATTAATGTGGCAGGATTTAAAATCCCCCCAAAAATATATCTGAGCATTTAGATTGCACATTAAAAATATAAAGGTCTAATGTTAGTTTAAATTTTTTTGATTAGTAGTGGGCAAATAAGATTTTTTAGTAATGCCGTTTTAAAAAGAGATTTGTAAACTAATGGCATGACTGTTGCTGTTTTCAATGTTGTTTTGAGATTCACCGAAACATTATTCATAAAGTATATATGCATAACCTCAAGTGGCTTTTTGCTTTAATTTGTTTTATGTTTTATTTTTTTCGACAGGTGAACTATGAGGGAAATTCCACATCAACACCTTAATGTGTGTTCCAAAAATTCTGTTTTCAATTTCCTAGTATGGGGTACTGCGTGCAGAATGGTTTGAAAACTTTGTTTATTTTTTATTATTTTAGCCCAAGGCTGCAACATAAGACTTAATAGAGTGAAAGGATCTGGATGCTTAACTGCATTGCTTAAAGAGTTTTCTTTTACATTTCAAAGACATGCATTTTAAGTTAATTGGTGTTTCTTAAGAGACCTTGCATGAGCGTGGAAGTGTATGTTCTCTGTGATTGATTGGAGCCCTGTCTGGGGTTGTGTGGGCTCTCCTGACCAGGATTAATAGAATAAGAAAATGAATGAATTAATAAATGTGGTCTCTTCAGCATATAGGCTATAGGAACTTTGCTTAAGGATCCAAACAAGGCAGCTTGGCAAAGCCTTAATCACTGAGATCTGAATGCGTTTGAATTGCTTTAAACTGTTCTAAATCGTAATCCATTGTAAAACCCTTCTTCATCTATATTAACAGACATCTTTTAAGACCTCCAGATGTTTACTGTCATATTTATGCTTGTTCCCTGCAGAGATATAGAGCAACAAAACATCTTGTGCTAAACTTTTCTCCATCGGCCACCTGAGCGATTCGGGCCCGGAGCTTATTGCCCCTGAAGCTGCCCATAATGCCCATCAGGGGCGTGTTAGAAAAGAACGAATCCCATCATGAAACCACCTGCTGGAGACCGCGAGGTTCCACCATTGAGTGCATGCGTAAAATCCAAATTGATTCCAGCATTTATCTGGACGTTTTCAAACTTTCCAATCATGTTAATTATTATTTCAAAGTATAATGTCATTTAATTACTCTCCGCAGTCCAAAGTGGTCTGCTGTGGGCGCGCAGTGAAGCTGGAGAGTCGCGATCCTCCCTCGAGCTTCGCCGTCCATCACCTGCGCACTGGCGCATCTGATCATCATGCGCTATTAACTGAGCTGCTGGATGCGCGAAAGGAAAGGAGGGCAGATCTTTCTCCAGCCTGACTGCTGCACGAGCCTGAACACTGCGCTCTCGTTTCGTTATAATGCTGGATAGGAAATGCTCGACTTTCATGCAACAACGGCAATGTTCAGCACGCGTACCGGAGCTCTGAATTCCGCCATTTATCGGCGTTGGAGTGACTCGAGTCGAAAGGTACTGCGCTTTCACTTTCTAGCTGATTTTTCCTGTTGTTCCTTTACGTGTCTTGGCTGACGATTAGCCTAAATATTTCCACGGGAGGTTAAAATAATCTACTACTGGAAATAAGAATAGGTTTCTTGAGTGAACAGACGCGCAGAGGGCTCCTACACTGCACAGATGGATTTACTTGTGTTACTATTTATTTCACTGTAAAAAATACAGTAATAATTAATTCAGCTTGTACTATATCCATACAATGTTGGGTATATGTGCTAGATTGAATTGCTGTGGCTACTGGACTTTATTTTATATTAGCCTCGTATTTACCTAGGTTTCCATTCAACCCTGGGGCATTTACTGTGTGTATTGAGTTACTGCACGGTACACATCACACTTGCTCATCACACCACAAATAACAAGAATTAAGTCAGAGTCTATTATTTCATTATGTGTGCAGTGAAAACGTACTATCAATGCAATTCTCTAGACCATATCTTCTTAGTTGTCTTACCATTTCCATAAGTCTTTAAACTGTGTCTGTTGCTGGAGTTATATGGAGTAGATTTCCCACAGGCTCCATTCAGAATTTGCTGATAATGCACTGGGTTAACTAACTTGCACCAACTTGCACTTGTGCTGGATTTTTGGATTTTTAAATATTAAAACACAGCCTATATATATATATATACATTGATTTATGTATTTGTACACATTTAAATACAAGGACTTTGATGTGTGTGTGTGTGTGTACTGGCTGCTGTACATAATTTGTTCCTTTACCCCTAAAATAGTACGTGTTCATGCTGTTCTTCACAGTGCACATTGCACTCTACAGTGTAAATATACCATCTTAAACAGGGATTACTTTACTGATTACTTTCTGCAACATGTAATCCCATGTAATCCCACATGTAATTATTTGCTACTTCAAAAGTAAAGTACACTTTACAATAATTTGTACCAACAACATAACAGCCAAGGGTCCTATAAGTTTTTTACTTAAGAAAGAAGACAATTCGGGTTCAGAAAACTTTCTTTTGCTATGTGGAGGTTTGGGTTTTTTAGAGGTAGTTGCACAAATCTGGCCCGCAGATGTCGCTAAGGTACGGTTTTAAAACAATAATTTTTCAAATCGATAGGTTCAAATGGTGCAAATGTAGTTTTGGACAGCCTAGTTGAGAATAATGAATATTTTATGACAGGACAGCGTAAATGTACAACTAAGGGTGCACGTTGCTTTTTAAATACTATGTATGCGTTAACTGCTGTTTAACAGACATTAGTTCAACACATTGGGAATTTGGTGTGTGCATGTACAAAACACATTTTTTAATCCAAAATAATGCATGCCCATATTACTCCGTAGTTTGTATACAAGCTGGTTTATGTGTCAGATGCTCACAACATCAGCCCTTAACTCTAATTAAGTACATTCAGTGATCATCTCCAGGACGTTCCTCAAACAACCAATTACCCTGGAGGCATAATTAGCACCTCAACGACGAGTGTCTGTAGCCTCAGATTAGTTCCTCAGACTCAGGCGTGCACAAAAAAAGCAAAAACATGATGTGATTTTGAAAGCCCATTGTTCTGAAGTGTGCTGGAAGCTGCTGCTCGAAGTCTGACATCATTTGTGTGGGCTGCTTGGTGAAAACCTGCTCTTGACATATTGACAAGCGCTGATTGTTGTGTAGCTGTATGCAGTATCTTTCAATCCGGTGTGCTGAGTGAGAATGTTTGACACCGCTTTGTGCTGAACAGAGTAAGGCATGAGGATAATTTATTGCGGAGTATGGATGTTAGGGCTGACACAGGTCTGGAGAAGCTTGAGATATTTACAATTCAGTGAAATGTTTTATGCTGTGAATGTGTGTGAAGTTGACAAACAACACACATCACCCCTGTGAAAATGTCTATGAAGATATTGAAGAATATAATCCATTACAAATCATTACTATACTTTAAATGTAACAGGGGTTATCTTACTGGTTACTGTTGCAAAAACTAATCCCATTACACATTACTTTTAAATTAACGTTCCATAAAACCTGTATTACTCTGTACCAACAAGAGAATAACAGCCGAATAAAATAAAACAGTATTTAAATTATTTCCTTAAGAACAAATAAAATTCAGGTTCAGAACCAATAAATTGTTTGTGTGGCCTTTTCAGGTTTTAAGAGGTAGTTGTACAAAACTGGCCAGCAGATGCCGCTAAACTGCGATTGTTAGCATTTTGAAACACAATAATTCACATCGTTAATACAAGCACATGCATTTACAAACACCATTTACAAATTGGCACAAATAAGTAGCAAAAAGTCACCTACACAAAGACAAGTGAATTGCACAAATAAGTCTACTAACACATCAACATTTATCAGATGTTCTTAACAAGAACAGCTTACACCTTATACAGTCTTACAATTAATCTTGCAATTGTGGGTTAAGGCTTGAATCCTGGGCCTTCTGGTCCATAGTCCAGTCCCTGATTCACTAGGCTACCACAGTGATTAGAACAGTCTTTAATCCAAATGTAAGCTAACAACCAATCCACTCTCTCTCTTTCTCTCTCTCTCTCTCTTTCACACACACACGCACGCACGCACACACACACAGGATCGGTTTAGAAATAAGATACCCTACAAAATTGGATTTCATTCTGATTGACTAATAATGGGGGAAAACGCACCTAAGATGTTTACTGAGTAGATGTAGAAAGGAATCAAACTGAAAACTGGAACCTATAAGCAGAGACTACTGAGTAATTGAAAGCTAATCAACAGTAGTCATAGTAGTCATAGTAATCCTGTTAACTACTCAGTCTAAAATATCCCAAGTATTTGCATGGAAAGATGTGTTGTCCAGAGCAATATTGTTGGAACTGTTGTAAGAACTATAGAGCTTGAAATGTGGCAATGTGAGTTTGTGTCCAAATACTTTTGACCATGTGTGTGTATGTGTGCATGTGAGGGTGCGTGCGTAACTTAAAGTAGGGTAGTTTAGAGTTAAGGGCCAAAAGAAGTCAGAATTTTAACTCGATTAATAATCCAGAACATTTAGCACTGAGATTGAGCCACCCCCTTCGTCCATATCCAAATAGAAGTAGGTGTATTAATAGGGGGGAAACAACCAAAATAAAGGCTATCTTTTATTATTAGGTGCAATGTTATTTCTTTTGTGCTGGATAAAGTGTGAGTATTATGACTTACACTTTTGGTATGGACTGATAAGGCTATTGTGTTTCTAATGGGAAACACAGGATCAGTATAAAGCTAGTAACAGAAAAAGGAAAGCAAATTTATATGGCTTTGATGTCCAGTGGTGGCAGAAACCAAACACTCACTTTGATATCATAACCCAGAGCACAGCAGATGGTTATTAAAGTCAGTCTATATGACTATAAAGGGTCAGACATTGACCAATGGTAAGCACCCTGCACCCTTGTGAATACAGACAGCCATGGTCCAATCAAAAACCTTCTCATTCCTGTAAAGGTTATTTGAAACAAAAGACTGTTCAGCTGTGTTTTTGACCGTATGTTACGCCTCTCACCTCAGGGTGAGAGCACATAAAAGTTTCTGTTATCCCTTTTTTCCTTTTCTCTGGAATTGGCAATTTGGATTTTCTTCATTCGAATTATGCAGGCCATTGCCTCGCAAGTTCTTCTAGCCCCTCAGCTGCACTAACGATGCATCATAATCGATGAGCAATGAAATCACGTCTCACCATTTTACTGCCCCTGTGTCCTACTGCGGGAAAACCCATCGACACTGTTGCTAAATTATTCAGCACCGAAGCCAAGATTTCTGTCATTTTAATATTTTCCTGAAAATGGGGTGCTGACTGACAGCAGACAGACACCATGATGTAATTGGAACGAGTCAAACTCTTAGGCGCAAATGTCAATGTATAAATGTAAATGCATTGTTGCATTGTGAGGCTCTATTTAGAACCTTCTTTAGAATCTTAAAGATTTTGATCATCATTATTGTATACATAGCTAGAGTGGGCGTTGCTTTTAGACTCTTTACAAGCAAAATCAAGATGACAGACGAGGGGGGTGTTTCAGCACAGATATAATCTGTCTAGATGAAACACTGGATCATGCATTAATGTTGTCACCGTGGTCCAGGCAACTTCTCATAATTCTCCAAAGATTGTACTGTAAAAAAGATGCCTGATTCCAGCCTAATAAATTATAATACACTCAATGACAAATTGAGCCATTGACATAGAAATGTCAGATTACCGCAATTACATCACAGGCAGATCTAAATGATTACAGCTGTGGTATGATAAGGCAATGGTTTTTGCCACAAAAAGGTCTAAAATTGCTTTCCCTGCTGCTCTATAAAAAGCCTCACATAGGCTACTTTTGGATAGAGTACCTTTTGGTGAGAAATCAACTGCCAGACATGCCTCTATGACACACTCAAAGACACTTTGCACAGGTGACAGACTTTAAGAAGCATGATAGACCACGAGTAGAAAGAATCTACCACAGTTTTTTAGTTCACCATCTAGACATAAACGGGCCTGTCTATGCTTGGACCAGTTCCAGGTGCTTAGCAGAAGGAAATTTGTTGTCACAAAGCCCATTACATGTATTGCCATTGACTGCCATCCACCATCACCTTCGTTTGTAGTGGTGTGATAAACTAGCAGACCAAACTGAAAGAAAGTATTGACAATTGTGAAGATTTAAACAAAATGCATGATTGTAAGTTACTGATAAGGTAGCACCTGATTGAAATGTTACATAACCATAATTGGTAGCTACATATAACTTGTTTAAGAAACAAGCTGTCAATGATAATAAGATATGAATCATTTACACTGTTCTTTGTGTTTCCTGGAGCCGTTGCCCTAATAGCTCTATCAGAGATCAAATAGATTTCACTCTGCAAATGATCTGCTCTGTGAAAGAGAAAATGTGCTTTGTATTTTCTACCAACACTTAATTGCATTTATCTTATTTTGAAGGACACAGAATTGGCCTCATTGTAGAAGCATGTGCTCCAAAGAGCACCACAGGTAAAAACCTGGCAACCTCTCAAGAGTTAACTGCACCATAATCTAAGTAAACTGCCAGGAAAGCAGATAAAGCACTGCATGTCACAAGTTTAGATATGAATAACTAAGATACATGGCAGAGATTCTCAAATGGTTTATTTAACACTGGCTTCATTCTCACGATGTAAGTCAGGAGCCTGTACTATATGCGCACATCTCCTTATATAAGGATTATAGAAATATGTTTTGTACATTCTGTATGTCTTAACAAATAAACAAAATTGAATCAATTTGCTAAAAACATACTGGCATGTGCAATTTAACATCCATCTGATCAGCGCATGTGTGCTGTAACAGCCAAAGCCGTAAAAGATTTTTATTTTCTATTACAGTTTAGTATAATTTTCAACTCCAGGAATTGCGGACGTGAAAAACTGGTAAACTTAATAGCCAATAAACACTGTGAAACAAAGGTGGGAGTTAAAGTGCAGAATCTGTCATTTACTCAAAATATTAACTGGTTGAGTTCTTGTTTCATTTGACTGATATTTTGTGTTGTTCCTAAGACTGTCTGTCAATTTTGTTTGGCTTCCATCTAATAAAAGTATCATGTCAATTATACCTTTTTTAAGGATTTAAGGATTTAACCTACACAGGGTGAGTACAGTATATAACAAAAATGTTTGCAGATTTTCATGTGTATAACAGATTTTCTTTCAACGGTACTTCTGACGCATACAGTTTTATTTATATTCATGACAAAGTAGCATAAATAGACTATGGTAATGTCTGGTAAATGTTCATTTTGTCCAACAACCTGTTTCACAGAAACAAATGTTTGTTAAATGGTGCAAGCCTGTGTACAGTGGTAGAACATTTTGCCCATATTGCCCACCCATAATAGACATGGTAGCTAAGCGGCTTTACAAAAAGGTCCAAACTCCAAATGAGTAGCCAGAAATTAGATGTTTAAAGAAGGAAGGAAGGAAACTGACTTATATATTATAAAGTATTATAAAATAGTATGAAGATTATCAGACTATGTTTTTAATTATTAATTATAATTATCAGAGTACAGATTTCGATGTTTTAAAAGCCACCCATTGCTTCACATCCCAATATAAAATACTAAAGAAGCTCAAAAAGAGATTCAGCAGCTAGAGCTTTCTGAGCACACACTATCACACAGTCCTGGCTATACGCACAAAACACAGCATCACTCATAACACAGTAGGAAATCCACTGATCTATTTATACCACAGTGGCCAATACACGGTTCCCAGATGCATCACATTAAATTAAAGAGCATCTTATCTACCGTCTTCGAGTGACCCGTTGCAGCTGTGGCTCAGTCATTTTTGATCTGCACCAGTTTAAATCCCAGGACTGTACCCCTGTTAAGCCCTCAATTAAGAGAAAAAGCAAACCGTTGATAGATTATTGCTTGATTTGCAACAAACTGTAGTTGGTATGTTGTTGCTGATTTATCTAGATTGTTCAACCCCTTTGGCTATACTATCTGTGTATGCGCTTATTTTTGGCATCTAAATATTGTTATGATTTGTGGTGTGGACCCAAAGATGCGGGACGTAATTATCCCCACGACGTATAATAAGAATGGGGAAATATAATAACCAAAGGGGATCAACCAAAAGGGTAGAGCAAACGGCTCTCCACTCTACAAAACACAAAAAGGGAAAATCGCGAGGCTGGGATGCGTCCCGGATGGGAATAGCACCCCCAGCTGGCGAAACAAAGGTCAAGCGCGCTTGGAGCGCGAAAAGACGCCGATTTGGGACGCCTCCCAAATAGAGTGGCGTTGGAGCGCACCTAAGCGCCAGAGGGCGAGCGTGAGCTCGAGCGTGCAGCGTAGCACACAAAAGAGGAACCGGGTCGCGCCTCAATAGGACACTTGCGTCAAGTTTAAAGACACAATTACAATTCCAAGCTTTGGTCCAGCTAAACATCCCAAAGCAGGATTTAATTAGGCATGGCATTAAATGCTGAAGGTAGCACACAAACAATCATGACATTAAAACGAAATATCTTGCTTCCTAAAGTACATGAAGTACTATATATTGTAGCTTGGCAATCAAATTGAGCCCATCTCCACAGAGACTTAGAGTGTGTCTGAAATGGTCCGGTCGTTCACGCATATAGTGAAGAGGACACTCTAAGCATTCTAACATACTATTGTCCTTTAATAAGTGTTAAACTAATTTCTCCAATGAACTAAAAGCACTAAGAATATATAAATATTAAATGCACTATTTTCACCAGTAAACATTATTATAAACTCCTCCTTTAATAGTGAGTTTTCTTCTAATATATACAAAGTGCATCACTCTGGTAGTTTCGGATTTGTCGGTCAAATTTAAAGTAAATCCATAGGAAGCCGACAGCATTGTGGTACGGTAATCCACAAGTAGTGTGTAGTGTACAACAGTTGTCCACAATATGTCAATGTACAGTGTGATAACAGCCAACCAAAAGAAAAACCATGCAAACCACTGCACACTAATCTCCCACATTGACATTTGTTTTTCACTTTCAATGCATTACTCAATACATTATATGAGGTTTTTAATACTATCATAACATAAGCCTTGTGTTAATGATTTTGCTCAATGCAATGTTAATTTAACTGTATAAAGCATGATTATTGTAGGCTATACTGTGATATATACAATACATATCAAACTCCTATGAAGGGTAGCACCTTCATTATTGCCTATAATGCCTTACACAATGTGAATGTTGTGTATGTCTAGAATGAATCACTGAGGCAGACTGACTAATTCTCTCTTCTACTCAATTATTTGACTTAACATGAACCAGGTTCGCAAATGCACGTTATGGTCCTGCATGTCCCGCTGGTGCTGCGAATTATCCACAACCCTGAGATTAGAGTATAGGTAGTAAGTCTTGTCTTACAATTGGTGTTTTGATGTGGCCCCGAAGGGGGTTTGATTGGATAAAGACCATCAAACTCAAGAAACTGGTCCCATTTAGACCTTAGTATGTGCATAGGACCCAGTCCCAAGCCTTGATCTTTTAACATCACTATGACATACCCACCCAACATCGTTTCATCTGTTAGACTGGCAAATGTTTGGGTGTGATTCATGATTTCACAGACTGTGTTTGCAGAGTATGATTTTTTGCTATCCTGTCTGCTTGAGCTGTTTTTGTTTAGCAAAAAACACTTACAGTTAACAGGGTGGCTCGAGCAGAGCAGAGATTTTATTTCCTGGAAATGCAGCATCTTATCCCTCAGTACTACGTGCTAAAGTGTTTCTTGCTGTCAGAACACAGTCATAGATGAGACAGATGGTACCGGATCTCAACGCTTCCCACAGGGAGAGCACCATGACAAACCTCACCTTGCCTGAGGCTGGATACAAACCAACACTGGGAGTCAGTGCTAGTCTGGTTTGTATCCTGCATGATTGCACAACTGGTCTGTAGGATGGAAAGTGTTACCTCTCTTTGTGACTGCACCACCCTGTTTATGTCCCATTTTCACCAGTCATTATGTCTGTTTCCATTGGTATTTCCTGTCTCTGTAGATCTGTCTCACCTATGTATGTGCTTACACTGTCAGAGATTAGAGTTACTCTGGATCACAGGTTGCCAGGTCTGGGGTAGCACTATCAGAATGAGGTGCTCCCACACGACACGTGAATTGCTTCAGTTAGAGTGACATTGTCTTCCACTAATAATAAGTGTACTATATCACAGTTAGGTCCAACCCCACAATACTAGTGCCAACATTGTAAGATAAGGGCACTATGTCTGAAGCTTTTGAAGTATTACTCCACCACATATAAATGTAACCTAGCAACAATGCCAGCCACAAATCAACAGTGTTATAATTATACAAGTAATCATCAGCTAAAATTAATTATAATTTGTTTATGAAATCTCTTGGCTTTGAAAACATTTTTTTGTTTCGATTTTAACAAACAACCAACTTCACACTTGAATGAGTCAAGGTTCATGTCCTATAAGCAAGGATTTGAATTAGGAAAAGCAGCAAAACAAAAGTACAGTGAATTAAACATCTTGGGCTCTTGTTGTTTTCAGCCAGAAATTTAAAAGGATACATATACAGCATCAGCAACTTCATTGGCTCTGTCAGCTCTGTTCTTTATTATTTTCTTCACAACACACATACAGACATTGTTTGCTGTTGTTAACTCTGGATCTTTCATTAAACACCATCCACGGCTGATCATGGATAAGTTTCATAGCTTTTGACACAGCAAAGCTTCTGATGCTGTATAAACTGATAATGTTAAAAAATATATATATATATATATATATAGCTCCATCTAATAACTGAATAATCACTAGTCAAGTAGGCTAAAATCATAACAGGATTTTGACTGTAATTAACACAGATATCTCTTTTACTGGTAGTATAAGTGTGTCTTCCTGCTTTATTTCTCAGATCCCTTATATTTGCTGAATGTAAATAATCTTTGTTTAATAATTTAAAACATATCAATCAGTACCTTTGTGTTCATTGTATAATTAACAGCTATTTGGAGATTCTGTTCCTCCATTTTGACTAAAGGCCATAGTCTGATGTTTTAGCAGTAATTCTCATAAAGAAACCTTTTTTTCTGACTCTCTCTATCTTAAAATTGAACAATATGAAGATAAAGAAAAACTGGTTTAATTGCAATGATACATGAGGTTCATGCTAAATCGTCAGATATTTGCACAGGTGCACTGATCCATGACTGTAGTACACCAGTGCCAATATCTGAGATTATAGCATTTCCTCTTGTGTATTATTGCTTAATTAAAGTGAAAAAGCAATTATCAGACCAGTGCTGTATTATGACCTATTAAGCTCATTTAAATTAATGTGGAAAAAAGTAGTCTCTAGCAACAGGCGTTATAAAACCCTTTATCCCTTTCCACAGTAGGTAACTTCTTATATCATTATAAAAAAGAAATATATTGCATGACAAAAAACACAAATGGCACCTGCGATTATGAACAAAACATTAATCATGTACCACTAAATGTTTTTATTTTGCTCATTGGGAGGCCATCAGTAAACAAACAGGAGGAAGTGATGGATCAGCAGAAGGTAAATCCAGAATTCAGGTCAGGACTCTGCAGGATTTCATGCAGAGAAAAAATAACAAAGGAAGTTGTGGATGTGCCAAGTTCGGTTCACGACACTATGAGTCATGTTCAGAGGAACCTGTGAGGTGAAGGTTCAACTCAAACGTCATCAATCTGCTTCAGGGTCAGATGCCTTGGTGCTGCAGCTACTCAGAGTCTACCATTATTCATGTGGAGCAGCAGGAGTCGAGAGGGCCAGTTATATTGGACAGATCAAGGTCTGAGCTAAGCAACCCTATGGAAAATTCAGTGGGTACCGTGGGGGTTCCCACTTATGACCCACAAAAGACAGCGACCAAGAACAGTGATAGCTCTGATTAAAATTATAGAGCTTGTGTGTGATTTCATCAGTATTAGTAAAGATCTAGGAAGAACTATATGGGACAGTATGGAAAACAGTATGGAAAATGCTAATAAAAAGGGGTTGCTTATATTTTCTATGACTTTTAAATTTCATTGCACACAGTATGAACCTGTTATATGTCTTGTTTTTTCTGGTCACTATATTTTATTTTGTTAATAAACATCCATTTCAGGCCTTGAGATATTTCAAGAAATGTTGAGACAGTAAATCATTTATGTCACGAACGCTGAAGGAGTCTGAGGCAAATGCGACGTGCGGGAAAAAACAGGTTTATTGTAACTGAATAAACTGAACGTAAAACAGAACAAAAACTTAACCGACAACAGGTGGGCAGGATCAAAGGGCTGGAAACAACAATAGAAGATCCTACCTCACCTGTGTCGAAAATAAAACAA
>JAUZSU010159957.1:0-13898 GCA_034780255.1 Parotocinclus maculicauda
CTACAGAGTTAGATGGTTTGTTAGCTATTAACCCGTTAAATGGACGAAGCTCCAAGATTGTTCTAGGTGAACACGTACTTATGGATGGTGGTACAGGGTGTGTCCATACTGCCCCTGGTCATGGTGAAGATGACTACCGAGTAGGGTTGGCAAACAATCTTGAAGTGGTCATGCCTGTCGATGAGCGTGGATGTTACGATGAGTCGGTGGTAGGACTCAACCTTCTTCCCAATGCAGAAGAGTTTGTGGGCATCTGGATTTGGCTCCGGGCTATCGGGAACTGATTCCAACAATGCTCACAACTTTACTTTCTGTCAGGGCTTGCTGGTTCGTCTATCTTTCTCTCTTCTTTTCTGAAGGCCCATGCTAGAGTATTATTTTCAGTGAGAAATATATAAAGCCTGTCAACTTTATATTTATGACTGATACCACAACCAGACATATAATAGAAGGAATGTAGTGCATAAAAGTAGCTTCTAGATTTCCAATAAATTTATTGAATTATTACATCAAGGTAATCTAAAGTTGGTCCATAAAGCATATGTTTGTGCCTTTGTTGGTCCATAAAGTCTACAGTTGTGATGTATGACTATTCATTCACTATTGATAATTAAAGAACAGAATACCTTGATCAAACCCATGGAATGAATTAATAATGGAAGTAGTGCAAGTGTAACAAGCACTGTTGCCTAAAACTTCAGAGATCCGCAGTTCCTCCCAGCCTGGACTCAGCTTCTGTGGTGTTTACATGTTCTCCCCTTTGTCTGTTTAGGCGTCCCACCAGATACACTGTATTCCTCCCACATTCCAAAGACGTGCTAGGTTATTTGGTGTTTTTAAAGTGTGATTCTGAATTGAATTAATTCTGTATGAAAATAAATAAATAATTATTTAAACGTTTCAACTAACTGCAATGTATAACTAAAGTGGCATTGTGGCATTGGGGCTGTGGTGGTGCAGCAGTTAAGATACTAGACCAGAGGTTCCAGTTTTCCAGCATCAGCACTGTCAAGCTCTTAGTCAGCAAAAATGAGTGAAAATGAAGGAATAAATAATTAAACCATTTCAACTAGCTGCAATTTATAACTAAAGTGAAATAGATATGGTAATGCATTATATATTTTATAGAAAAATCTATGATATATTAAAAAAACTGACATTCTAACTGACAGGACATTAGCAAACCATTCCATAAAGTCTAAGAAATTCATGAAGGAGTCTATACATTCATAAATCTGAAGAGGAACAACTCATCAAACCAACTTTAGTCTAAACTCAAAACACAGGTGTAAACGGTCAGTTTAACATAAGTTCCATTCATTATACTAAACTGCAGTGCTGGGTGGTTGGTTCTGGCCCTAGCATGCCAGTTCTCGCTTTTCATCAGAGGAAGTGAGCGCTGGTGTTCAGGCTGAAGGCGGGGGTGTGTTTGATGAAAAGCTAAAGGAGAAAGAAATGCAAAGAGAGGAAAGCTCATGCTCCCAGGCCTGATTGAGGCCACACGCAGCTCTGTGTCTATGGTAGTTACTTTACTTCTATGTGAAAAGCTGTGTGATAAGAACGCTGTCAAACACAAGTTTGAATTTCTTTTCATTGATACAATATTACTGCCGTTAATTGTACACCTACACACAGTGGCTTTGCCAAATAAAAAGATATTACACTGTGCCATTAGATTAAAAATATATATATATTTATAGTATTAAATTGCTATTGCATTTTAGGGACCATGTCAGGCCCTTACAGTTGTCCTAACTATTGTCCTAATTGTCCATATGGCACCCCTGCCTACACTTAACCTTAACACTAAAATAAAGGAAATCTTTGGCTTGGATTTAAAAAAAAAAAAAAATGCAATTTTTGTAAAAAAAAATGTACAGACCAGCAAAATGTTTCCACAAAGTAAAATATGTAAGATTTTCCTGTCCTTGTGGGTACATTTTACAACTCACAATGATACACACACCGCAAAACACAGCAGCCCATATATCAAAACAAATACAAGCACACAACAAGGCCAGGTGAGGGCTATGCTGAACACCTCAACACACACTCTGGTTCACAGTCTCCTCCATGACACACTGAGCCACAATGCTCAGATGTAGACAGTGGACATGAAATTCATGAGAGACATTCATAAGCGACATTGATGAGAGATGTGAGAGTGGAAATGGAGATGATATATATACTTTGTTTGAGTAAAAGTAAAACAAATGTTACAGTACACATTCAAAGTTAACATACTTCCAATAATACAAGTATGCCAACTGTAAATTTTGGTTGGAGGAGGGATAATTCTATAGTTTGTCAGGGGTTTGCCTAGGCCTCTTAGGTTCACTGAAGGAAAATCTTTATGCTCCAGCATTCCAGGACAAGGGGAAGCTCATGTACTGAAGGTGTAATATGTAGGTATCCAAATAATTTTGGCTATACAGTGTATTTTACAACTTTTCAACCAATAGGCAGTGCATGCAAAGAAAAATTAACATGCTGAAAAGAACACAAGAAAGTGTTTTTTTTGTTTTTGTTTTATACCATTTTAGCATTTTGAAATTTGAGAGATGAACACAAAATGGTTAAAATGCTTAGATCATCCATCTGTTTCAAATGCAAGCAGTTTCAATAATACTACATGGGTAAGCACATTGCCCACAGTTACCAAGAAGCACGTTGCTATTTGAATTGAGCATGTTGCCAACAATGCTTAATACCATATTTTGGCTTGCAATACTATAATACTGCATTAATTGATGCCTGCAAGATTGCTTTCATCTTCTTAAACAGCAGATAGTTCCACAGTATATGGATGATGCAGGCTGTATTCGTTCTTTTGAATCGGCACAGGCATGGCCATTTATGCTGAAGAGTGATGTTAAATTAACTAAATATACTAAATAAATAAACAACACTTCTGACGACACTTTCCCTTGTAGGTCATGCGCAGGAAGATTATGACATCAGTGGCTTTTAACCACACTGTACAAAATGTGTCTTCGAAACAACTGCAACTCCCTATAACACCTGTTAAATAGACACAGGATATGCATGATCAAACTCTAATGCCAGTAGAGTAAGAAGGCTCTTTTTTAAGACAGAGACCTGGATTAATTGCTATGAGATTTTCACATTGGGTTCTAGCACTCTGGGCGTTCACAAGGTCTCTGGCGTTGGGACTGTGGTGGTGCAGCCGTTAAGATACTAGACCACTGACCAGAAGTTCCAGTTTTCTCTTGGTAAGCTGCTCTTATTGGACACGTAAGCATGGCCCTGAACTCATTCACATTAATTCACTTTCTTATCCACTTAATCCTTTACAGTGTCGCAGGAAAGCTGGTGCCTAGCTGGCGGCAAGGCAGGAATAACCCTAGACAGGGCACTAATCCATGGTGGGGCATGAGAGGACATGCAGACTCCACACAGAAAGAACCCAGACTGTTCCATCTGGGACTAAACCTAGAACCTTCTTGCTGTGAGGTAAAAGTGCTACCCACCAAGCCACCATGCCGCCCACCTTAAACTCACAGTTGCTTTTATTGTAAAGTGTAATATTGTACCAATTTGAAGTCTCTTTGGTTAAGGGCATCATGTAAATCATGAAAATGTAATGTACACAGTAATTTGACAACTTTGCAAACTGTTTGATTTGAGTTTGTGTTTTTCTCAATTATTTTAGTGTAAGATTCACTATAGTGTAGGATTGCAGACCTAGAATATTAAGTAAAGATTTGTGGTGCATAGGTTACACTTTGAGCTGTTGTAGTCATGACTAAATGAACACCATCACCAATAACTTTAAAACACCTTGAGGCATTTTTCCTACAGGATGTATTCCTATTATATTATATGATTTGCATTCTATTGGATTGTTGATATAGTTCTGTTGAGGGAGCTGGTATCAACATGTACAGTGTAAACTAAATACAAAAGGCACAAAATGCCTCACAGGAATCATGACAGGTAGTATAATGACATCAGTAACCTTTGTTTATATCTATTATCTTTGTTAGACAAAGACACTGTCACGCATCATGATGGAAATGCAGCAGTGGATTACAAGATGTGTGAAATTCTGTATGATACAGTTATGAATTAATACCACATGTTAAAAAAACTGAGAAGGTTACACATCATAGTTTCTTCTTTGAAGTTCTACAGAGATTGGGCAAAGAAAGACGAACTGGGCAAGATTCTGGTTAGGCTTTTCCACCATTACTGGGCTAAATTGACTATACATTGTTACATTGATACATTGTTTAGCAAACAATAGCTAAGTTAGCTTGAATATCATGTGCAGACAACATCAGAGCAAAAAGTTTCTGTCACAAACTAGAAGGTTTTACAGTGATATAATCCAAACTTTCAGCCATACTTATTTTATTTGCTCAGCCAAGTTACACTTTATATATAGCAGAGATTTTATATATAACAGAAATAAAAAAGAATGCACAGTAAATACTACAAATAACCTCCCTATGGTTAAAACAGGTTTCCACCAGAGAGAACAAAATGTGCTCTGATAGTAAGTTATTAACTCTGGCATTTGACAGGAGACACCAAAACACAAAGAGATGTACTAACCTTTTTGGTTGACAATAAAGGTTGGTAAGCTATATTTGAGACATTTAAAAACTCATAGTAAAACCGCCAATAAATTGATGGAGGTGACCCAGAGGTGAGAAAATGAGTGGATAAATTGGCAAACAAACCATCTAAACATTTATCACTATTGCTCAGGACCAGCTGTTTCTCTGAAAGAGATATTGTATGGGGTGATTTACAACTTCTAATGAGAGAAGCTAAAAAGGACAGTAAAGCCCTTAAGGCCAGTTTGTTCCATATATCAGTTTTTCCATACATTCAGATTAAACTCTGGACGCAACTTATTTTGCATACATTTCACAGCACATCTATTATGATAATTCTTCCTGCTACAATTGATTGCTTCATTCAACCACACCTAAGCTATAGCATTTCACTGTGGGTCAGGCCAGGTCAAGCAGGTGACATAGTTAGAGCTCTCTGTATTTCAACTAATGATAACAAGTCATTATTAGGTCAAAGGCCCAGGGTCAGCTGACTACACCAGTCCCAAAGACAGCCGAGTTGTCATTTAGTTATCTTCATTACAAAAAAGGGATTTAATAGCCAGTCTAGGGATAGCAAAGCTAAGCAGTCGTCAATAAAGAAGGCAGAGAGGCTTAAATAATTGAGAAGTCAGCAAATTGGATTTTGTCAGATTCATTGTTTTGCATTGATTGTGTGGAGTTTTAGTGGTCCTGAACATGGCCACATCCCTTCACTGGGAAAACGATTCCCCAACCCTGTGTCATGCAACTAATGAGGCAGTAAAAGAAGACTGGTCAGTCAACTCTGGACATATGGTTGAATCATCTACAACCATTTGTTGTATAATGTGGGTATAAACAATTAAGTACAGTAAAATAAATACATAATTATTTATGTTCGAAAGCACATATTTGTGGGCACAATTTTAACAGAAAAGCTATGACATAATGCAATGCATAATTAAAAAACCACATTGTTTTTAGCTTGAATATTTTAGATCTAACAATTCCATTCGGACCACAAGCAAGATTTCATGTAAACAACTTAAAACAGTAAGAGAAGTCCTGTATTTCTGACTGTGTTATGTCATTAATAAAAACGGTAACCAGGATGACATTTGGAGAGCCAGTCTAAGCGGTACAAGACAGCGGTGGCTTTCTATGAGTGCAGATAATGGCCCCCTTATTGGTGGTGTTAGGCCTGTGCAATAAATAGAGAGTACATGACAGAGTTTGTGCTTATTCCAGACTCCTGCCAGCATAGCTGTGCGGTTATTGCCTGTTGACTTAAATATTTACTGTGGACCAATGCATGAATTCCTGCACTACCTGAGATTTACAGGCTTTGGTGTGTTCTGTCAAGATTATCAAGGGTGATATACAGCAGGATGGAAGCTCAGTGTACTACAATGTTTGAGGCTTATGGGATGGCCTGTGTAATGTCACTGGCCCCAGTACACACATGTATGGGACGTCAAAAAGTTGGCTCTCTCCTCTGTACCTTACCTGAGCAGAGACTTCTAGAAAATCAGGTTTAGGCATTGAAATAGGATAATGCCAGGATGACAGCTGTCAAGTTGCAGGGAAACTGACAGTACCATGTATACTATTAATTTGCAACCCTATATCAAAAAAAAGTTCCAACAGTTCCAAAGCTAGTGTGGAAGATGAAAAAATACAGTGTGTCTTAGAGTACTTACTATCCTTCTTTGTAATTACAGACAATGTGAACCCAGGAGACTTCCTGTTTTGTCTGGTCAACATCATTTCATTTTAACATGCATCCATCCCTGTGGTTCAGGCCTCAAACACATTCCAAAAAATTGGGACATGGAAATTTACGGCTAGTAATTAGGTAACCTATAATGATGTGATTTTGAACAGGTGATCTAAATAGGCAATTGTAAATATCATTTGGTACAATAGAAGCATCCCTAAATTCAAGAGTCTTTGAGCAGTAAAGATGAACAGAGGATCTCCAGTTTCTCAACAAATGTGTGAGAAAAATTGTTTAAATGTTTAAAAACATTTATTTGGATATATTGGAAATATTGGAAGGGATTTGCATATTTCTCTCTCTACAGTGCACAATATCATTAAATGTTTCAATGAATCTGAATGAATTTGAGTGCATAATGGGCAAGGGTGCAAGACTTGAACACCCATGATCTATCCCTCAGGCAGCACTGCATCAACTCAGTTATTAATAGCTGATATAAGCACAGGTGCAAAGGATTTATTTGACATAATTTGGAAACATTTCTGAAGCGCTGCAAATACAGTGGAATTTATTTCACAAATACCATTTAAAACTTCAGTGTGCAAAAAAAGAAGCCTTATGATAACCATGTTCAGAAGTGCTTAATACATACTTACCAGTCTTGGACTTGTTTCTGCTAATTATTGCATGTTTCCACGTCGAGTCGTAAAAGTAAATGCCAGCACTTTTGACAAGCATAGTATAAGATACATCTTGTAGAGTAATTGCAGACTTGATCAGAGCCTCTCTTCAAAACCTTCCGCTCTTGTTGTTGCTGCAGAGTGCCCACACTGCACCTAACATTTATGCATGTCTTGTACCTTCCGCAAATGTTACGCTAATTTCTGAAACATATAACGAACATAGGATACGCAAGGCAGCCATGACATTTAAGCATATGTGTAGTTAAAAGCAATTATATCCCTGGCCTAAGTGTTGTGAGAAGGAATGCCAACATTACAGTGGTAAATACTTTACCGTACTAACTTCCTTTGGAATATGGTGCAGGTCTCAATTGCAGGAATGAATGTATATTAACAAATGAATTGAGAAACAGTTGTTTTTTCTTCATTCTGTCCCAAACTGGTTTGGTTTTGTAACACTTGCAACTTTGTCCAATCCCTTTGCCACCTATTTTTACAATTTAGAACAGAACATGGTGACAGATTTACTTTAATATCATCATAACACTAAATGGATTTCAGTGAAAAGAGATCAGAAATTTAACTTGTCTTCAGCATTTGTGAAAAGATGAAGTGGCCCTTATAATGCTGTTTATTTACTAATATCATTTTTCACTGGGTTTCTAAAGTAGGAAAACATTAACAGCTGCCATTTATTCTAACTGCATGGTAAATATGGACTTCTGTAGTATTCAAGCAATTCATAGTTATAATGGATCTGCATTGTTTGCATTGTCGCAGCAAGTCTTAATTACACATTTAAGGGATTTTGTTATTTAACTATATGGGATCTACGCCTTTTTTGTTATTGTCTGTGGTCTACAAGATAAACAGACAGATGGACAGTGGATGACACTGGTACACAATGAAGCCCGATATCATGAAAAGATATACCCTTATAACAAAGGTTTGTTTTATAATGAAAAACACACAATATATTTACACACATAGTGTAAACCACTTTTGTTTGTTCCATATGTGAGAGCCATGCAAGGTGCTGAAGTGATGATGACTGTATAGAGCACAATTAAATGTTTAGGCTCCACTGGTTAAATATTATTTTAATTGTCTATGTAAATAAAGTTAACGCAGCCTTTTTAGCGAACAAAGTAAAATTTAACATATTAGAAAGAGGGAAACATAGTTTGGCAGTAAAGAAGTTTAGTTGTCCTGTCAGCAAGTACTGAAAGTAAGTACTTGGTTAACACTCAATTCTTTATACTAAAAAAGAAGCTTTCAAGAAAATTATAAAAAATTAAAGGTCTGGAGGTCTAAATGCATGATTTAAGGTGAAGTGAACTTTGGTTTGTTATGAAAGTAATGGCTAGTTTAAATCATACAGTCAACACAGTTGAGTCAGTCAATTGGAAATCAAACACACAGCTAGTTGTTCAGATTAGTTAAACCAACCACTTTAACTTTAACTGACATGTAATTACTTAGATGTAAGACACTCACCATTCATTTGAAATATTCTCGTTAGTACAACATGGTTAATTCAATTCTTGAAAGTCTTCTTTTCAAAAAATTGGCACAAGATGCCCCTCATTTATGCATGTGCAGTAGCTTCACCATTCCAACCCAACTCAGATTTCATTGGCCTTGAAATGTGGACTGAGAAGAATTATGCTAATTTACTGAGCATAAAATTTTAAGTTGATAAAAATGTAATAGATGGTGGAACAACAATATTTATTGGCCAGCTATTTTTCCTATTCATGTTGTGACAACATTTATTATTACATTCTCAGAACATAATTTTTTACAGTGTACTTTAATTTGCAAAATGTTTTGCTTACTTGCAAAATTTTATTTTAAAAGCTTTTAAGTAATTTTTACTTAACCTTATCCTGTCTAACTCACTGCTTAGTCTTGTATTTCATGTTGTTTCAGTGGAGCTGGTGCCAAGCTAAATTCCTTGGCCAATAAATATTTTAATTAAAACAAAACCCACAAAATTGTACAAAAGCACATGCAATATCAAGCAACTTACAATTGCATTTCCACATATCTTAATGTTCCTGTGAACAACCCCATGAACAAGTATGCAGCCCATGGCACTGGGGTTAACCTATATGGAAGTGGATTTAAGAGAAAATTTGAAGAGGATTGTGAAAATAAGCAGATAAATACAAGCAGAGCTGCAGAGCCAAGGTACACAAATGATCAATGGCCATTTTTCGTCATAAAGGAGACTTAATGGTAGGAGGCTTAGGAGTTCCCACTGCTGACATAGAGACATAAAATAATTCCTTCTGAGAAAATGTCCTCTGGACAGATGAGTCAAATTACGATATTCTTGCTTTGCTGTGTCTGGCACTGGATGCGTTCAATATGTGCATGGCTTCATGGACACTACACTACTACAAAACTAATATGGAGAAGAGCAAGAAATGCATTCATTTGTACATTCATACACATTATTTTTGCCCGATTATTTAAAATGATTTAACAATAATTCCTTCTGTGCATAGGTTATATTATGCACTTTTGATGTAGGCAAATCATATAGTTTCAACAAGGGTCACCAAATTCTTCCATTCAGCCATTCCATTTTTGCTAAAATAACAATTGTATAGGTTTTATAGGTTATGTGTAGTGAGGCAATTATGTACCAATGATATCTGCATCAGTACATTAAATGCTTTATATAGTACCATTCTTATTAAACTTATTCATATTTTCTGAATTCACATGTTGTTTGTGTAGTTTCACACATCAATTATTTTATTTAACACATTGCAAGCATTTAACCATTATCTCAACAAGTGTTAAAATGGGCAGAAAGGTGAGGACAGAGGTGAGTTTTATGAGCCGTAGGCTGTTACACAGGGTAAGATTGCTGGCATTAGTTAGCCTATGAGGTCACAGGCGTTACACAAATGGCCTCTGGCTCTTGTGTCCTGTTCCCAACATCAAACCATCTGCCTACATTCCTCCACACTGCTGAATTTGCAAAATTGGTGGAAATTGAAAAACAAAACAGGCTAGGTCCAATAGATGCCCAGGCTCACTAATACCCCAGGTGTTAATAATAAAGACAATGAAACATTTTAGAGAAAGCTGCACAAAACAGAGACAGGTACAGAGAAATTAAAGCAATGACTGGTACAAAAGTGTCAGCTATTGGTTAGAAACTCCCCACTTACAGTAAACCACAGACAATAAAATATATTTTAACAAAAACACCACCACACTCACTTGCTTCTCATTTGGACTTGTCATGAACTCGGAGGATTAAGCCTGTCTATAGACGTCTGACAGAGCCAAACCCAAGAGAGTCCCAACTCTCTCTCACCCAGCCTGTAATTAATTGGGCTAAATAATATGTGGTTTTGCTGCGCTCCAGATTACAGAAGGACTAAAAAATAGCACCAATGAAATATGAGCTAAGGGACTGTGTAATGAAAATATGTGACACAGTAGAAACAAAAACAAAGTATTTAAAAATGACACGTCAAAGTTTAAAGAAACCAAAGACACTGTGTGTAGGGGGTTTATTTAGTTATTTCCTGGTTTATTATTGGTTCAGGCAGGGTAGGACTATGGAATATTTTTGAATTAAGGAAATATCAATAGTGAAGATCTTTATTGATTATACTCAGTCGTTCATTTAACAAACCACCCAAGATAATTAGATGTTTTTTTTTGGTTAGTTGTTAAAATGGTACATTTGTGATGATGCAGAAAAATAAGGGCAAGGCTTATGGCTATTCTGCTTTGTGGCAAATAAAGAAAAAAGTTAATATGACAAAATATTGTCACAGGGCAAAGTTTTAGGACTAAGCTGTTAGAGCTTTGGGACCTGAAGTAGAGAATGTTTGAAATGTCAAAAGGTCTGTGTGTGCATGTGTGCACTTGATGCTATCTTTAACGAGAAACCTTTTGAGACCACCCTCTCATTGTATATCACACATTCTTGGGACATGAGACTGAAATAGGGTCATTTATGCTCATTATGTTTATCCAAAATTAAATATGGTCTCATTTCTGACAATAAAGCCTAGCACTATAAAGAATGTTATTAATTAGAGAGTGTATTACCTGCAACAAAGGCTGCGCACAAATATAGCTCACAAATCTAAAATGAAATCACACATGAAAGCTAGCATGGAATAGATGCTTGCTGAAAAGATGATATTTTGTGTTTTTGAAGCTGGTCAAAAAGAAAGGCCATTTGAGTTCCATCTTCCAATTATGTCTAACTTGGTTTATACTAGTTAGTACTGGTGTGGTGATTGTTTAGCTTGTGAACATGCAACGTCTTGCTGGTTAAGATATTGATTCATCAGATGTTCACCCAATTCCTGTAAGTAAATAAAAAGGAACCCAATTAACCAAATGAAATATAATATTAAACTTGGACATAATATTGAGGTAAATTATTTAATATTACATATATACTGCTCACACAAATTATGGGGATATTTCAAAGGGAAATATCCCATAATTAAATATTCCCAATTTTTTGTAAGCAGTGTATTTTGAATATAAAACGTATGTCAACCTGTGTATGTCTTGTATTTAGGGATCTATCAAAATCTGATTCAGCTGATCACAACCCATTTTTGGAAGTGAATCAAAAAGAGCTTTTTGAGGGTCTTAGAAAAATTATGCTTGGTGTTTAACAAAACGCATTGTCTAATGTAAATGTTCATAAGTCGTCCTTCATGAGAACACTGAACAACAATAGTGTGCATGGTAAAGTTGCTAGTGGAATGCCAGTGGCATCCAAACAGAGCATGCTCATAATGTTTCTCATGGGCAGTGTGAGATTTTTTTTACTATACCACTACACTATAGCCAATTTATACTGTTTATCCTAAGTACAACCCTAAATCAGAAAATGTTGGGATGGTATGGAAATGCAAATATAAAAGAAACACAGTGCTCCTTACATGTACTTTGGCATTGATATCATTGCAGACAGTATGAACCCAGAACATTTAATGTTTAGTATGATCAATAGTAATAGGCTAAACATGCATAGCACCCTTCTCAAGGACACCGTACTAAAACAGCAACAACAACAAAACAGAGTTTAACAGAGACAGAGAAGGAGTGAAATTTCTCAAAGAAATTTATTAGAGAGAGAAGCGATAGAATGGAGCGAAAAGGGCAGAGCGTTCCAGTGTGGGGGTAGCGACAGCCAAAGATTGCCCACACATAGTGGAGAGCCTAAACCTGGGGAAATTGGGAAGATTTGAGTCAGAGGACTGCAACCGATGTGGTGGAGAATAATGTGACATAAGGGTCACTAAATACGTGGAACCTAAACTATAAAAACTTTAAATGTGAGGATGAGAATTTTGTATTGAATACGAAAAGTGACGGGGAGCCAGTAAAGCTCTTTTAGAACTAGAGTGATGTGATCAAATATTATTTTGAGTCAAAACCCTGGCTGCAACATTCTGAATGAATTGAAGATGGCAAAGGGTCTTGGCAGGGATGCCATACATCAAAGAGTTAGAGTGGTGACAAATGCGTGTATCAAACTCGCAGCTATGCCTCGAGACAGAAAAGAGAGGAGATATGTTATGTTACGGAGGTGGATTTGGAGAGAGATTTGACTTGAGACTTAAATGTCTAATAGAGGGATAAAAAATGATGCCAATGTTCCTGACCACATTAAAGAAATTTTCTGTAGCACTGCCACTGAAAAATAAAGAGTTAAAGAAGGAAGTGATGACAACTTTGGTGAAAATATAGATAAACTAGAAATAAGATGTAGCTCAGAAATACAGCTCAGAATTAGATAATTTGAAGAAAAGTTAAAGTTGAGTATCATTAGAATAGCAATGAATGGTCAAACAATTTCCATGTAGCAATAATGGTACCAAGCAAGAGGATATAATAAGTGAATAATAGAGGGTCAAAGACAGAGCTTGCGGGACACCTTGGCACCAGGAATGTATCAGATATGATCAGACCAGTGAGCCCAATTTCAGAACGACGAGTAAGTAGGATGTTATAGCAAATGGTGTCAACGTCAGTGGTGAAATCCAGAAAAAGAAGGAAAGAAATCAGACCCTGATCAGAGGCAGAAGGAAGATCGTTGAGAACAAGCAGAAGTGCAGTACTCAGTACTGTGTTCAGGGTAAAAACCATACACTCAAGAACCTTAGAGAGGAATTGGAGAATAGAGATGGGTCTAAAGTTGCTAAACACAGATGTGTCCAGACCTGGTTTCTTACTCACTGGGGTAACAGCCAGTTTAAGATCAACATGCATAAAAAAGAGAGGAAGATAATATTAGATAAAAGTAAAGCCCAGGACTTTATAATAGGGGTAGTTGCAAGATAAAAAAGAGGTAGATTGTTTAGAAGTACTTACAATATTGAAGATAGTGTGGGAAAGTCAACAGTGGTCAAGGAGGAGAAGTGACTAGGAGAGGCGAGAGAAATAAAAGACACATGGGCTGGCTAATAGATCTTTGTAGATATCAGAGACCTTATTATCAAACAAATGCAGAAATGCACCGCACAGCTTAGGAGTAGCTGAGATAGACTCCTGCAGAGTAGCCAATTAACAGTACAGAAAAGAAGGGAGGAATTCTGATCTCCTTCACTAAATTTGGCACGCAGATAATTGGCCTAATCAGCAATAGTAGCTGCTTTGTACTTAACTAGTTGCTCAGAGAGGGCGAGAGCATGAACTTGTAAATGAATTTTCCTATATAGGCCATCTCAAGCCATTCAAGCCATATCCCAGTGGTTTTCAGAGCATGTAGCTCAGCATTGAACCTGGGAGAGGCATGAGTCGCAGGAAGGTGTCTGGTCTTTAGCGGAGATAGGGACTCGATAGAACTTATCTAGCTGTGGCTAAGTGGCGACTTGTGGCTTGTTTTTTTGTAGTAAATGGAAATGTTTGGCAAAGACCTGTAGGTGGCAG
>JAUZSU010159968.1:0-13896 GCA_034780255.1 Parotocinclus maculicauda
AGTGTAGTCTGTAACACATGATTCACTGCATCATCTGTTTTGTCTATATGCAAACTGAAGTGGGTCCAGTGTTGCAGGTAGTGTGGATGTGATGAAGTTCCTGATAAGTTTCTCGAAGCACTTCATCACAATGGGGGTCAAGGCAATTTGCATGTCCTTCTCGTGTCTGCATGGGATTACTTTGGGCACTCTGATTTCCTCCCACATTCCAAAGACATACATTAGGTTAACTGGTCAAAACAACTGCTCCCCACACTCCTGTAGCAAATGAATAGGTTTTGGATATTCCTAATAAAGTAGTCACTGAAACTATTAGGCAATTATTTTATTTAGTCTTTCACCGACTGTAGCATAATAGCACTGACTGACTATATTTCTTCAAATGCCAGAAATTTCTGGGATGAAACATGTGCTTATCTACATTTTCAGAGACTGCCCATACATCAGAAGATGGCACAAATTGTGAATCAGTAGGATTTGAGAATCTGAAAAATACTGATGAAACACAAAGTATTCCTTGCATAGAGGCCTCAGGGATTCAGCCATCTCCCAGGATTTTAGATGTTCCAGAAGAGGAATACATACAACTTAAGGACTTGGCCCAGGACCCTTTGAGTGAGCCACAGCAAGAAGATGAATATGAGGGAGATGAGAAAGAGATCTACTCACAGAATTGGAATGAAGAAGCTGATGTTAATGTCATTGTAACAACAAATTGTGAAGCGGTCTGTTTTACTACACAACAGTCAATTGTTAGTGATACAGTTGTAGAACAGGAAGCTTCAACACCACGTGAATATGGTCAAACAAATGTACTTACTAATCAAGAAACACTGGAGTTACAAAATGAAGAAATGGAGATGCAAGAATCTGTGTTGGAAATCCAGCAGGAAGAGCCAACATATGAAGAGCTGATAGAACATTCAGGGGAAGTGGAGTTTCCTGAATACAGTGATACGCAACAAGATAGAGAAGGCTCAAAAAAACTAGAGTCATTTGAAAACTCAGACATTTCAGATGAGCTTGAGAACTTTGAACAGGCAAAACAACAGACAACATCAAACATTGACAAAGTACCAGAAACAAATCAAGTGGAATGTGTTAGTGAGCCAGAAGCCTCAGATCAGTCATCTCAACCAAAAAGTCTTGAGACAGAGTCATCTGAACATTCAAACGATTCAGAATGTTCCACCGAAACCTCACCATCTGAAACAAAAGACATTACACAAAATAATCAAGCAGACCATTTGCAACAGACTGAACATTCAGAGTATGAACAGCAGAATGAGGAAGAAGACCATGTAAGCCAAACAGAAGATTTATCACCAGAGCATGTGTGTGAGGTAGTGGAACAACCGGTGGAAGACAAGAGGACGCTCGATTCTGTACAACCTGCGGTTTCCTACAAAAATGGAAGAGGAGAAACAGGCGTTAATAGAGAGGAGGCTCGCAGACTTGCAGAGAAACTTTACAGGCTTGAGGATGTTCAGCGTACAGATGTAGTCCGGCATCTGGACAAAGAGTGAGTTGCTGCTAAGTATTGATTCAAAGTAATTTTTTGAAAAATATTCTTAATAGCATAATAAAATAATAGCATAAAATATATAAAACTTAACCATGACATCATACACTCACTAATGAAAAAACAAGAAAGAGTTGTTGGAATTGAATGAAACTATATATATATATATATGCATGTAATGATCATATATGTGAGTGATTACAATATTAGAACAAAAGGATATGTTTATGTATTGTATTGTAGTTATTGTAAACTGTATAATTGAAAGGAGACCCTGGTTACCATGTTAGGCTGCCTCTAGCCTTGATACAAGATGAATTATGGTTATCTTGGAGGCCCAGGTTCTGTATGTATCCTGTGGGAAATTGCTCAAAGATGCTCAGTTGTCGATAAATCTTGCGACTGGGCAGACCAAGTGTAGTGTTGCAATCTGGTGGAGACACTCCTTTGAAACCCTTGCTGTGAGATAGTGTGCATTATCTTACTGAAAATTAGCAGTTGGAAACCCTGCCATGACAGACAACACGTGGTTGCAGGATGCCCTGCACATATGGCTGAGTTGTTAGTGTCAAAGCAGCTTTTGAATATTACATTATCTTAAAAGGCCAATCCCAAGTTGAGCAAGCCTAGGGCGACAGTGGCAAGGACAAACTCCCTGAAAGTGGAGTTTAAACCTGGGCAGAACCCGAGTTTGTCGCTAAACACAATACGATTGGAGTCTATAGCATTTTATTTTAAAATTTAGTTTAATCCTAAATGTACTTATTTGGAAGGCTAGTGCACAAATAAAATAAACTTATAATATACTGTGTATGTGATTTCTTTATACCAGCAATGAGTTTAGTCGTGCTGTTGGGGAGGAGTACCTTAAGTTCTTCGACTTCACAGACCAAAGCTTGGATGAAGCTCTTCGGTAAGACGCTTTTACCTCAGGGCTAAGCCACTATAGTATTTAAGTCATATATTACAGATCTGTCTTTGCGTTATTTGCTGTATGTACATTTCTGTTCCTAGGTATTTTCTGAAGGAGGTCGTTCTTATTGGTGAGACCCAGGAAAGGGAGCGAGTGCTGGAGCGATTTTCTAGCCGCTATCAGCAATGTAACCCTGATAAGTTCTCTTCAGCTGGAGCTGTGCTCACGCTTACATGTGCTGTGATGCTGCTGAACACAGACCTGCACGGACAGGTATGTCCAAATTGGCAGCTTAAATGGAAGATTCAGGATATTCAGGGAGTTTTTTCTGGCTACTGTTGCTCTAGGCTTGCTCAACTGGGACTGACCTTTTAAGATAATATAATGTTGTTTTTTTGTATTTATTTATTTATTTATTTATTTATTTATTTTTTAATTTTTTTTTTAAGATAATATAATGTTGTAAAGCTTGTTTGAGACAATGCTCCATTGTAAAAATCGCTATAGAAATAAATCTGACTTGACTTGACAGTTTTATGATCCCTCATTGCCTGATTAAGCGCACATTAATACATCTCAGATTGTGTTTGATGGTGAGTGAACAGTCTCAGACTCTTCCAGTGAGTGTGTTAGATATGAGAGAAATGGGCAGGTGAAAAGACAAGGGACAAAACCACTAGATTGTAAACATCTCTGAAATGTCAGAGGTCTTGTGGTGTGCCCTTGGTTAGCAATGGTGAGTACATACTGACAGTGAACATTTCTAATTATTGCCTAAAACATTATTAGATTTTCACCTAGGTTCTAAAAGTAAAAAAGCGAGAGAACCCAATATTACATATTTGTGAAACTCAAAAGTACTATAACAATAAAAAATTCAGTTCTACCCTTGTGCTTGGAGAAATGTTAGCCCAATCATTATATATTACGTCACTACTTCTGGACCAATCTCTATACTCTCACCACATACTTGCATCACTCAGGGTTCCTATGTGCTGAGGAACCTACCTAACTTGGAGCTAAAAACATATGGATGTTTATTATCAAATGAAATGAAGTTCATCAGACAAAACATGAAATATCTTAGGTTAATACTTTCTGCTGTTAAGTAAATGTCAAAGTAAATGTAAAAAAAAACTTTAAAAAAAATGTTTTCCATACTGTCCCAACCTTTTCTGATTTGGGGTTGTAAGAATTAAAATCGTTTCCAGTTCCTGTGTTGTGAAAAACAAGAAAGGGACCTAAACACTGACCTGATGCTTCCCTTATACCAAACACAATGTTTACAAGGTATTTCATAATAATTACAATGTTGCAAGACGAGCAACATTTTGTTGGTAATATCCAATAAACATATTAACAACGTAAAATGTAGTAATGACCCCTATTTGGTGCTGATTCAGAAATGCAGGCTATTCTTATCAACAATGCATGAATACCAACACGCTAATGTTAACATGGTGCATCCCAACAGCATCTGCTAACTCTATGTTGTTATGCAAGTTAATCAAATTCCCTCTTTTTCATCAGAATGTGGGCAAAGCCATGTCTATGACTGATTTTCTGTCTAACCTGGAAGGGATGAATGATGGACAGAATTTCAGCAAAGAATTGCTTAAGGTGAGATACCTAATCCTAGTTCTGGTTAAATTATGTTTTGTAAAAACAATGAACATTTTAGATTCATTTGAGCTTTCTCATCTTCACCATGTGTGAATAAAGTAAATAGTGAAACTCTTAATTCTAATGCATTTATAGAACATACGAGATAGACAAGTTACAGATGTTACTAATGTTTGTCTTTTAGGCTTTTTACAGCTCAATCAAAAATCACCAACTTGAGTGGGCAGTGTGAGTCATTTTTTATATCTGTTTTTCATAACAACCTACCCACACTTTCAAATAGTTTCTTTTCCCATTTTAATGACATATAACTTTAATTTGAATTTCTTTCCAGAGAAGAGAAAGAATTGCTGAACTCTATGACCTTGGAACAAGATTCGGATCAGGATGCATCTCTTCGCTCAAAGAGTAACCCTTTTCAGGATATTGCTCATGACAAAAAGGCAAAGGTGTTCCACAAAGGTTTCCTGAAACGCAAAGCTCATGCTGACATAGATGGCAAGCGCAGTAAGTTATCGAATGTTTATGTATTCTTGGATGTCTGAAGAGTTCACAATCAAATTTGATCTGGATTGGCGCACTGAGCTGGATGAAACATTTACAGGTTACAGAAAGTGAATGAATCATTCATTAGAGAACGTGGCTTATCACACCTCTCAAACTGTAATAACAGAGATGGAGTGTGTGTGTGTATATGTGTGTGTATATATATATATATATATTCTACAAAGACAAAAGACAAGATATTTAATGTTCAATGGATAAACCTAATTGTTTTTTGCAAATACTCACTCCTTGATATTTGATGGCTACAACACGTTCCAAAAAAAAGTTGGGACAGGGGCAACAAAAGACTGAGAATGCTCAAAGAACACCTGTTTGGAACATTTCCCAGGTGAGTTTCATGATTGGGCATAAAGGGGGAGCATCCCCGAAAGGCTCAGTCTTTACTAGCAAGGAGGTTCACCACTTTGTAAACATCTCTGTGAGCAAAAGTCCAACAGTTTAAAAAAACGACATTTCTCAACATGGAATTTAGGGATTTCTTAATCTATAGTCCATAACATCATCAAAAGAATCAGAGAATCTGGAGAAATTTCTGCAGCAAAAGTAAGCAGCAAGTCTTTTGAAAATGTGGGGTGCATTATGAAGCACAAAATACGATAATGGAAAATAATTTACTAAAAACAATCAAGTTATCTGCTTAATCATTAAATATCTTCTCTTTGTAGTGTAATCAATTGAATATGATGATTTTATATAAATAATTAATTTTATATATTGTCTCTATATATATATATGTGTGTGTATGTTAATCGGTTTCAGCTGCTTTGGTCTTAATGAAATGTACAACATATGTACTGCAGAGCAACAATGAGAGACTGAGACTGTGGTCCCAGCTCTCTTTAGGTCATTGGCCAGATCCTCCCATGTAGTTCTGGGCAGATTCCTGACCCTTCTCAGTCTACAGTTTTGTAACTAGTGTCCCAAGACAGCTCTTTGGTCTTGGGCATGGTGGAAAGGTTGGAGCGTGATTGATTGAGTGTGCGGACAGGAGATTGAAATTGCTACCACCTTAAACACACTAGGTGACTTGTTTTTTGCTTGGTACCAGTTCAGACTACAGTGGTACCAGTTATACATTTCTGCTAATTCAGGTGCATTCTCCACACAATGGCCTTTGACACACCCAAATGCAATCACTCCTAAATCATTAATATTTACCTTGCCACTTACAAACCACTATACTCTCTTCCAAATCTTTTGAGTCCTGTCGCACACCCCACAATTACACTGCTCACAATAATTATGAAATATCCCCTAATTTTTGTGAACAGTATATTCATTGCCTGATCATCCTTGTGCAGCTATCTGCAGGAGCCTGCAGTTACTACTTTGTTTTGTTGAAGGAGCATATTCAACCATAAATCAGAAAAAGTTGGGACAGTATGGCCAATGTAAATAAAAAAAAATGCACTGTTACTCTCATTTACTTTGACATTTATTTCATTGCAGACATAACAAACAAAATATATTTTATGTTATCTTCATTTCGTTTGTTAATAAACATCCATTTCTCCATTTCAGAGCTGCAATGCAGTCCAACAAAGCTTGGGAAGGGGACAGTTGGGCAATTTAAAACTAGTATTCAATAAATAATAATGTAATTTAGACAGGTAATAATAATTATGATTTGGTGATGGATTTATTCTGTATGCAATTATATAAAAGACGCTTTTCCCAGCTTTTTTTCTGATTTGGGGTTGTATAATCATTGTATAGTGTGTCAAACAAGATGTGTTGACCATTTAAACAAGTTTTTTTGAGCTCAGATCTTTCTCGAGCTCTATTTTTTATGATAATCATGCGTATCTGACTATTTGGCAGCTCCCTGGGGAAAGAGGAGTTGGAAGACCTTTTATGCAGTACTGAAAGGGATGGTGCTGTACCTACAGAAGGTATGGATGTATTTTTTGTACAACAATATATTATTGCATAAAAAATATTAAGTTCTAGTTTTTGTCTTTCTGTTTTAGGATGAATACAGGAAGGACTGGCAGAGCACTGAGGAGGTGCTCAGTGTTCATCACGCCCTGGCAGAGAGAGCACAGGACTATACCAAGAGGCCTCATGTATTCCGTCTGCAGACAGCAGACTGGAGGGTGTTCCTCTTTGAAGCCGCGTAAGTGCTTTAGCTTAAGTTAGAATCACAATGTGATTTCTGTGCTTCGTTTAATAACTTAGGTTTGGCTTTCTTCCAAATGGTCTTTTAGGTCTACAGAGCAGATGAACTCCTGGATTGGTCGAATCAACCTAGTGTCTGCTTTGTACTCATCACCACCATTTCCTGCTGCTGTTGGCTCTCAGAAGAAGTTCTGCAGACCCATTCTACCTGCAACTCAGTCTGCACTTAATCTGGTATAAAGTTTTAGGCCTTTTAAACACTCGTTTGATTTTGGCATTCATGCAGTGTCCCGTTTTACGCTAAATTATGTTGTTTGTGTGTGAATAGGAGAAGCAGCTGCAGTCCCATGCAGCCATGCTGCACTCATTTCAAGAGGACCTGAGTGCACTACAGCAGGGGGTGCAAGAGAGTCGCAGAACCAAAGCCAGAGAACTGGAGGAGCACAGGCACAGAGAAGAGTACCTCCAGCATGAGGTCTGTCAAAGGCAACTCTATTGTTATAGGGCTTTTTACAATGGAGCATTATGTCAAAGCAGCTTTGCAAAAATCTAGGTTTGTAGCCTTAACTGAGTAAGCCTGGCGCAAATTGATACATTTAAAGTAATAGCTCTTAGTATTAAAAATTACAACCATGTCTAAATAAATAATATAATAGACCATAGTGTTTATAGAAATACTATATTGATAATATTACCATAGTGAATATGAGTATCAGAATTATTTACTCCAATCTAGTAAAGAGGAATCTGGAGGGAGTTATTAATAGTGGTATTAAGACTTTTCATTCACGGCAGTTTGTAGTGCAGCTCGTGTGTGTTTGCATGGCTAGACCTAGTACCTGCTTATGCTTTGCTGTGTCCCTCACTTCACAGATATCTCGTTATGAGACTTACCTACAAGTGTTAGAGATCTGGCAGACCCTCAGATCTGGCAACCCTTCTGATACTGCAGACGGGTCAGATCTCACTCTTTTCGACCAGGAGTTGTGGAAAGGAGTGGCTGAGGAAGAGAAGGAGGAAAGTGAAGTGGAAGCAGGGATGAAGAGATCTCATTCCAGCCCGTCTCTTGAACTGGAAGTGGCGACTCCGCCTGTGGTGAAAGTAAGACGCAACATCTCTGAAAGACGGACGTATCGCAAGATAATTATTCCACGCCGTAACAAGGAGCTGTAAGACGAAAAGACTGTTTTACACAGACTACTGCAGGTTATTCTGAAATGCAGTCTTATAAAGGTAAAGAGAAGTGTAAACAGAAACATGGCAGCGGGACCATGAGACCAAGAACTTCTTTTAATTGAGAACATAAAAAGCCACTTAATACAACCCGACATCAGTAAAAGTTTGGACAGTAAAAATGCAAATAAAAACTGTGTCATTCAGTTACATTTACTTTGACTCTTATTTCATTGCAGTATAAACCAAGATATTTTTCTTCTGGTCAACTTCATTTTATTTGTCAATAAACCTCTATTCCTGCATTTCAGGCCTGCAATACGTAACTGAAAAAGTTGGAAACGTAAAGCAGGTTGGCACATTGTTTAAATTGTTTAACGATATTATGCACATTAGAGGGAGAAATATGTAAATTAATTCAGTGTAAATTGTTTCTTTGAGGGGCATTTGTGTAACTAATTGTCTTGTGCATTTTTAAACTGGAGATCCTCTGCCCATCTTTTTATATTTGCTTTTCTATTAGGTCGAGATTACAATAACCTGTTGACAGCAACTGCTTTAAATCAAATGACCATTTATTGGATTTTTCTTTACCTCATTACTATACCCAATTACCCCCCAAAAAATTTGAATATGTTGCACACCTGAAATGCAGGAATGGATGTTTATCAACAAATGAAATGAATTGCACAAAACAAAACATAAAATATCTTGTTGTCTCCAATTATGTAAAAGTCAAAGTAAATGTACAAAAAAATGCTTTTTTCCTTCCATATTGTCCCAACTTTTTCCAATTTGGGGTTGTATGTAAAGAATAGATTTTGAACTTATTTTAGGAAAGAAACTTCTGTGGCTGGAAGGTAAGAGTCAGAGTTTAAAGCCCACAAAACCTTTACGATATGGTGTGAAAGCCAGTATAGTCTCTGGTCCTGGGGGATGGGGACAAAAACAAGAAGCATCACTATTCAGAACAAGTACTATTTTCAACTTTCATAAAACCTATTAGAATATCATTTAAAAAAATGTGAGTGATATTATAGATATTATATGTGACAGTATTAGTACAGGTGTGTGCCGTGTAATGTCTACATTACATTCTGTAAAACAGGACATTAACCAAACTGCACATTACCATTATCAGAAAGAGTTAGATACTTTGCACATGGTGTTATACTTTAAACATTAAATAAATTAATAATATTTAATATAATACTTCTTACACAATATTTCTAGTCATTAAATCTTGTCTTTATAAATGTTGAAACACTTAACAGTAACAAAAAAGCAAAGGAACATTACCATGTTGTTCCCTGCCTTTAAGACTGGAATTTTCTTTTCTGTTAGTAGGTGTCGCAAAAGTTTTCTGTCATTCTGGGATTAAATAAGAAATACATTAGACACATTTTAATTTCCTTTTATAATTTTTAAGACTTCAGACGTTAAAGCGAACAGACTTTGATCGGAAAGACGTTAAACGGCACATACCTGTAGGTACGTTGGTCATGGTCATTTTTATAATATTTATATATAATAGGTTTTTGTAGTGGTTTGGTTAGAACAGTTTCAGAGACCTGGGTTTAAATCCCAGTCTGGATGCTGAATGTGTTGTGTTTGCATGTCCTCCAGATCCTCCGTGTGATTTTCCAGCCGGTACTCTAGTCTCTGCCCATATTCCAAAGACATACATTAAATTAATCAGAGTTTCTAAAGTGACCAGTCAGTAAGTTTGGCAAGCAATGGATGTCCTGGGCCATGTCCAGGATTGGTTCCTGCTGTGTGGTGCCAGACAGCATCACCTCCTCAAATGGGATCAGGCAGTTATAGAAATTAACGGAATGATACAACATAAACAACTGTTGGTGGGTTCAGACATTCGGAACATATTTTTTGCTTACCTTAACTATTCTCATTTTTAACTTGTTGTCTTTCTTGTATTTATTTGATCAAACTGTGATCTGACTGGCCCTGTCCACAAGAGGGCGTAGTTGAACAGTTAATTGTAACCGCTGTAATAGTGCCCAGGACAAAATCAGTACTGTGTACGAAGGTCCTACATTTTCAGTGCTAGATGGACTGAAGTGCCTCAGAAACAGTTCTATATCAAATTTCGCACATTTTAAAGTCTCGGTTCTGATGTAAATTAATAAATTTTTTAAAAATTGTATTGGTTTTCTGTCTTTTATATATACATAGAATTGGTCAAAACATCCCCTGTGTGCCACCAAAGCATGGACTCCACTATAACTCTGAAGGTGTCCTTTGGGATCTGGTGCTCCTGGTTATTTTATCTGTAAACCCATGAAATGGCTGTGTGTAAAAATCCCAGTACATCAGCAGTTTCTGAAATATTCACACCAGCCCGTCTAGCATCAACAACCATGGCACATTCAAAGTCCCTTAATTCACCTTTCCAGAGGTATAACCACTGAAGAGAAAGAGCAGCTTATCATTTATTCTTTGTAATTTCCTTAATTCAAACTTGTAAATAACTCTTAAATAACTTATTTGCCAACCAAATCAAGAATGAATACATATGTATCTATTTTTAAAGAGGAAATTATTTACACCAGCATTCTTGCACGTTCTAGTGTAGTACTCACACTTTTAAAACCTCTTTTAATATTTCGTCACTGGTGGGTCACGGCTGAAGGATCTTGATCTACATTATCACTGTAGAATCTGAATGGATCCACTATATAAGGAAGTGCCTCATATCCTTCCAGTTTAATGACAACCTGCCATTAAGGAAAGGTCTGATATTTGAATGTCGATGTCGAAATTGATTGATGGAATGGCTGATTGTACCTGTAGGCTGTGGTATTGTCCAGGGTGACTGATTAAGATCTCAGGACTCCATATCAGATAAGCTAAATGCAGGTTGTTGATGTATAAACACATCTTAAGGAATGGCACCATCACTCCCTCCATGAGTCAGAAAATAACTGAACACCTACTGAAGAGAAATATACAGACTGCTGTTTATACTCATCACCCCGAGCAAACAGGTTCTTCCATTTAAACATAAATGCAGCGTTATTCATCAACATCGCTGGTTAGCTATTAGACTGTAAACAGCATGTGTGGACATTAACATACTGAAGATAAATGTAAGGTGAGTATTATATGGCATTTTAATCATTAGCTTAATTGAGCAGTAATTATCTGCAATACATTGACATGTCATAATGTTTACTTCAAATGATTAAGCATCAATTACAGTTTTGGAGACATCATCCTTTTTAACTGTCTGTATTTGAAGCCATTTAGGGCAAATGTAGCTCTTCCTGCCTCTGGGTGCTCCACTTCCTCCCATAGTCCAAAGAAATGCTTTAGGTTAATTGATTACACTAAAGTGTACATAGTGTGTGTGTGTGTATAAGAGTGTGAGTGTATGTACCCTATGATGGATTGGCGCCCCGTCTAGGGTTGTTCCTGCATTATGCTCAATGCCACCGTGCAGACACTGGCTCTGCCATGACCCTATAAACGGTTTAGGCAGGTAAGAAAATGAATGAATGAAAGTAACTGGTATTTGGCATGTAATAAAGTTGTACAGATATTTTCATTCCTATATTTCTGCATAAACATGACCTAAACATAATATGATTCACACAAAAAGCAGATAAAGAAAAACAAAATGAAAGTAAAAATGCTACAAAAAATTACAACCTTTGCATTCAGTCTTTGGTGTGACCCCTTCCTTTAAAATTTGCTGGTGTAATTCATAATTAATTATTACAACAACAATTACAAGTCATCCTGAGCCCAACTCACCAAAACAGCATCAAACCATTATACAACCAGCACCAAGTTTCACAGATGGGATAAGTTTCCTATGATAGAATGCAGTGTTTTCTTTTTTCCAGACATAACACTTCTCATTTAAACCCAAATTATTGTATTTTGTCTCTCCAAATGCTTTCTGGCTTGTCAATGTTTGACAATTTTTTTTCTGCCATGCACACTGTCAGTATTCTCCTTATGGAGTGCACGTTAATATTGGTAATGTAAGAGACCTTTAGTTGCTTAGAAGTTACTATGGGTTCCTTTGTGACATTGTGGATTGTTACACACCTTGCTCCTGGAGTGATCTTTTGACTGACCAGTCATGTAACAATGGTCTTAAAACTTCTGAGCATTAACAACTCTCCTTCTGAGGTCCTCAGAAATCTCCTTTGCTGTAATCTCATTGTGACATTGCATGAAAACTCTAAAAAAGATTCGTGCTATGGTTAAGGCACTGCACCACCACTTAGGCTCCATGATGTCACTGTTCTGCACCCAATCATGAATTGCTTTGATTTGACCTTCCACAAGTGACTCCAGATAAAACATATGCCAAATGGTTAAAAGTATTGTAAACACTCTTCTTCTGCTCATACGATTGTTATATTGAAATGTATAGAAAGAGAAGAGTGAGAAAGAGGAGTGAGAAATATGCAAATATTTCCACTCTTTCTTTGAGGAACATTGTTTTCACTGATTTTCTTTCACATTTGTTGCCAAACTGGCCATATTTGCAAATCATGATTACATGATCATTTGTTGATGTCACCAGTTTAAAATCACATCACTATTTAGTTTTTTTATTCATTACTCTAAATAGTTCCAACATGTAATGTGTTGCAGGTCTTAAATGTAAGGATTGATGTTTATTAATTTAACAAAATTAAGTTGACTAGACAAAAGAAAATATCTCAAGATTATGATGGATTATGCTGCAATTAAATAAAAGTCCAAAGAAATGTAAGAAATACTGTATTTACATGCATTTTCTGTACTGTCTCAATTTTTTCAGATTTGGGGTTGTATATGAAGAATTTCAAAAGCTGGGTAAGGTCATAACCAAGACAAATGTGCAGTGCCTGTGAAGTGTGACTGCTTCCCTTACACTGAGTGCTATCCGGTTGCCCTCTCTACTCACGTACTGGTCGTCACTGTAGAAGAGTGTGATTACAGGGAGTCTGGGCTGCTGCTGAGCCTACAAGGGTCCTGTTTTTGTTCAATCCATCTGCTTGGCTGAAGAGCTTTGTGGTAGCCTGTCAGGCCTGGTTGAGTAATTAAAAAGGCGAGCAGAGGTTTGCCTTCATTAAGGGCCACCACTTAGCCACTGCAAACACAGTCCTCTGACATTCTTTTATGCTACAGCTACCTCTCTGGCTCCTGGTTAATCTGTTGGATTTTGAAAATATTTACCATGGGCTTTGTAATTAGCTTTACTTCTGCCCTATTTCCGAATGTCTTTTTCCTAGTCTTTTTCATCCTGCACTAACTTCTAGTTTCATACTCAATTGCATTGTTCAAATATACACTAACTGAGCCCTTTATTTACTGGGATTGCCTGTACACCAACACATATGCAATTCTTTAATCTGTAAGTTGTGTGGCAGCAATGCATAAAGGCATGCGGATACAGCTCAGCAGGATACAGTAACTTAAATATCCACTCTGTAACTCTCTCTGTAATATTGTAAACAGAAAAGCATTCATAACACATTAACCTTGATGCAGGTGGGCTACTGTAGAAGACCATGTCTGTTTTCAATACTGTCAGCTGGGAACTGAAAGTCAAGGTTTCAGTGGGCGCAGCCTGACCAAAGCTCGACTGCTGAAGTCTGGAGAAACGTAGCCTTGTTATTAATCTAGATTTCTACTTTTCTTACACATTCAGCAGAAACTTTATTCTGATTTTGGTATTTCGATTTTCCCCTGGGCAACCGATATGTAGGGATATTCATACTCTCAAGTGCTGACTAAGAAACTCAGTATTGCGTGACATCGAAAATCACACCAAGTAAGTAGCTCTGGGAAATGTAGTGAGGAAGAGTCATAGTCCCACAATCATTTCTGCTTCACTTTCAATTCATTATTCAATAAATGACAAGAGATATTCCAGCCTATATAATCTATGCTTTATGTTGATGATTTTGCCTAACTGTTGTTTAATGTAAGTGTTTTAAGAATGTTTATGGTAGACTAT
>JAUZSU010159979.1:0-13895 GCA_034780255.1 Parotocinclus maculicauda
TTACTCAGCGGATGAATACTCACCAAAAACGAGAAGTAAGACTAGAGCATCGGCCGCCTGAGTCGCTACTTGCCGACCTTACAAGTTTTTATCTGCGGTTTTGTGTTCGCTGTTTGTCAAAAATTTCATTATAGACTGGATTCATTCAAGCCCTACGATGCCACCCAAACGTTTTGCATGTTCTACTGCTAAAATAGTGTATAAATACTTCAATAAATATAGCGTCCCTACTTTTACGGATTTTCATTTTTCCCGGGTGGTCCTGAGACGTAACCCCCGCCTTAAACGAGGGAACAGTGTACTGCGAAAAATTCAAGATTTCTTTATCAGATTTGGAGATCAGAAAATGCTCTTTGCATGCTCGCTTGAATAAAATTTTACCATCACCATGAACTGCCTAATCCTAAAGGTTCATATACTTTGACACTTATTCACATAATATTGGATCATTTTCCTAGTACATATTTCATTATAGAATTTGGTCTCATTTGCTTAACTGGGATTGTCTTTAGCTACTTTTAGAAAAATCTGATTATGTTTTAGGTCATATTTTAGGACTCAAAAACTTCAAAACTGCTTGTAGAAATATAAAGTATATCTCTGGCTTACTATAATCAGTTATTTCCACCATGAGACTCCCGTCCAGTCTGCTGCCTCTAGCCACCTCTGTGTTACTAATAAAGTAAGTCTGAGAGTTCCAGCTAGCTGCTACTTTGGACCATATCTTTGATCTGGTAGTGTTGTAATACTTCATGAGACCATAAACAAGTGCTCTTCTTGTTCAGTATCTAATCAATGGACACAGATTATTTTTAATAGTCTGCTATTAAATGATGACGTAGTTTAAGACTGAAATGTTACTGTGTTTTCACATGTAATAATAAAAATGGACAGCCATAATTAATTGTCTTGTAGTGACTTCTAATTAAGTTTGACAGATGGAAAACTGTATCCCAACAATCATTTGTTTCCAAAAGTTGCATTGCCCTAACTTGACTAATTAATAAAAGAATAATTAACAATATTAGACTGTATATTATTTAATGTTATATTTGACTAAATGGGATCTAGCATTATTTATTAATATGAGCTTATGTCATGCTTAATTAATGTAAAGTGAATTACAAACTAAGTACATTTAAGTTTTCTTCTTTTTATTTTTTATTTTTTATTCTTTATTTTCCGTGCTGTCTTGGCCACCCATGGTCCCTGAGTTGAATCGTAAGAAGGTCCTGGGTTCAATTCCAGGGTGGAGCCGCCTTGGTCCTTTCTATGTAGAGTCTGCATGTCTTCCCCGTGTTTGCGCGGGTTTACTCCAGGTACTCCCCCAGTCCAAAGAAATGCGTGGTAGGTTAATTGGTGACTCTAAATTGACATTGACTTGTGTATGTATGGGTAATTATGATACAACCTTGTGTGTTTCGCTGAAATGGCCACGGATGCCGATAGAGGCATTAAGCAAACCAAATAAACAAACAAACAAACAATCTTGACTCGGACTCAACTACTAAGTCTTGATTTTGTCTCAGACTTGGCGTGTCTCCATCTTGGTCTTGACTCTGAATGGACTCTAGCGGCCTTGGTCTACAACACTTGGGTAATAGTTTTTTTGTTTTTGATGAGAAACATCATTATGAAAAATGACTGACTTCCTGTCTTGTGTATTCTTAGTCCAGCTGACCCTTTTTAGCCAGCCAAGTGCTGTTCCATTTAGCGTCGACGTGATCTCAGAGGTTCTTGAAGAACTTGTTTCACAAGTCCCCACATATCAATGAAAGACGTTTGCGTAGATTAGTCCACTTTCCACTCTGAGACAGCTGATATTTTGAAATCCCTCGATGCTTTGAAATTTCTAGTAAAAGACTGACTGTGAAGCTGTTCCTGGAATGGATGGACTGGAGCCATTTCTCTTTGCAGGAACTGTAAGGGGGCAGCAGATGGGTGGGAAGACTGCTGTAAGGAGTATTGAGGGGGTCGTACTGGAGCTGTTTTGCATAACAAGCTACTAGTTTACTGAAATTCAAATGAGGACAATATGGAGGGGGCTTGGCTGCATTGTCCTGGACCTCATGAATCTCTCATTGATGTTTCTATGCTGCGGACCTCCATTTGAACTCAATTCTGAACAGATTCTGGAAAGTGTTTCCCAATCTGTGCCTCTCCTGAACCCCTTAGAGCTGTTCCTCAGGTTTCTCCACTAACAAACAATGGTCTTTCCTCTTAGTTCCATGGTGCGGTGGGAACGCATGTCCTATTGTAATTTAATTCATACTGTATGTCTGTATTTGTGCTAAACAGAGACTCTAGGAACACATCACATTTAAGTCATGATAGTCAAGAAGAAGTGAAAAAGTGGGATTTTTATCTAGCATTGGAATGGAATGAGCTGTTGGGGATTTGTCATGAATTTTTAAAACAAGACTCATCTGTTGGCAGAGGATTCCTTGAAGTTTTAAATTCAGAGGTGCCTTTTATGTATCGTGTATTTCTTAAGAGTAACCACAAATATTTCTTCATTTATATCTCTTTTTTAATAATACTTTTAGTCATTTAGCAGATGCCCTTATTCACAGTGACTTACAACTGATACAATCTTACAGTTCAAGAAATTGCACCAGGACAGAGATGGGATCTGAACCCTATATCTTCTGCTCCATTATCTTAACAACTAACCCACCACTGTCTCTGTTATTTTATTCAGAGATTCTTATATATATATTTTCTGCCATTCATATGTGAATTACATATATACAAGACAGGCTTTTATTTCTTATTATAATTCTTATTCAAATATTCAAACTAATACTTCGTTACAATGATCTGAAGTACGATTTTTGACTTCACGATAGAAATCAGATAATAAACATGAATACACATTCAGCATAAACCGTTCACTGTGTTGAGTCATGCTGTAAGAGTGATGAGTGCTGGGAAATGTGGTGAGATAAAGTATACGTTAAGCTCCTTGACTTACCATAAATTCATTGTTTCCCCCATCGTAAACAAAGTATTACCTGCACTCTTTTTACTCTGTTTTGTTAGCATTAACACTGTAGCTCCTGTTTACTCACTGACTCCATACTTCCCATACCTGCTAAATTACATTCAAATTGACAGGGACCAGAACCTAAACCTAGACAGAGTACCAGTCCATTACAAGGCACACACAGACATTCGCAATTAAAAACTGGAGATACCAGTTGAGTTAAAGCCTGTTTTTGGATTGTGGGCAGAAACCGGAGTACGTGAAGAAAACCCACCAGGAGAACATGCAAATTCCACACAGGCAGCAAATCTGCGTCTCTGGATCTGGGATGTGACAACATTAACCTCAGTCTCTGTGCCAACCCAGTAGCTCCTATTTAGTTTGTTCTGATTGGCATTAGGATTATACCATCCTTGGATACTGAAAACCGACCGCACTGTTCATGAGTTTTAGTCTTTACTAAATGAGTTTTTGTTACCCCTGAACTCTTGGTTCCAGAACCAGCAAACGGCGTCATTTTTGGTGGCTAAAATAGGCATAATGGTTTTAGGCCTTAACACTAGCTGTGGCATCACGCTGCTGAAAACCATTCACAGCAATTAGCGTTCAGCAGATGCCAGGAAAACGTGCCATCTTTGGTTTGCGTGACATTCTGATTCCTGCAAACTCTCCCAACTATGTCACTCACAGCACCAGAGATTACAACAGGGATAGCACTTAGGGGCGATTTGATTCGATGTGTGCAGCATGAAGAGTATCTGAAGTCTCTTTTGAAAGGAAGCACAGGGGTGGCTCTTAAAACAGCAGGCAGCTGGGCCACACTGGGGCCTGCCCCTCACAGCTGGGACCTGGCACGACTCCACTAAAAGTCTTCAGCTGTCCCGCGGAGGAAGTCACACTAGTGCCGTTTCAGAGGCTTTCCCAGAAGTGGGACGTTGTCGAGCCAGAGCGGCCTCTCTTTGTGTACCTTTGTGTTTGACGCTGGATCAGAGACGCAGATTGGCGAAAGGAAAGCTAATTAGATTTGTCTTAATGTGCAGCTCTGTATTAATGAATGTGACGCTGTGGCGGTGAGCAGTTTTGACGCATACGCCTTCTTTTGTAGCTCACTGCCACGTATAGCGTGAATAACAGTCTTGTGACAGTGAGTCAGTCTCTGGCACATACACACTCACACAGACATGCATACACACTCAGTAATTAACACAATGATCTCAGAGGGAAAAACACAACTGCAGTTTCGTTGCTTTGTATTTCACATTCACTGCTTGGATAATGATAGCAACTCTGCTCTTTTGTCTATAATTAAATGGAAAAAATAAAGAAATCTGGAATGACAGAGACCATGTGTGTTTGTGTCTGTTTGAGCATCTGTGTAAAGGCTTAAAGCCTCTCCACGGTGCCCTCTAGTCTGTGCTTCTGGCTAATTAAAGTACAACAGCACATAGAATTGGTCTGTTCCCACTCTGAACTACACTTCATTTTATGACTGATTGAAGTCTGTTATTACTGTAAAGTACTGTGTTAGATATGTTAGATTGCATGTTTTGTTGATTTGCTAAATTAAACGAAGGTCTCAAACTGTTAAAAAAAAGTCAAGTATAACACTTTCTGCAAATTCTACAACAATTTGCAATTAACCTCTGAGCCCGTAACTCTAGGGTATCATTCATATTAGTGGAAAAACTGCTGAATCACCTGAAAAGCATAACAGGTTTTATAATGCATGCACTAAAATTAGTCAAAATGTGAACATTTAACATTAACATATGTTTAGCTATAATTAGTTTCTTTTCCATTTAGGAAATTAGCTAAATCTTTTCAAGGCATATATGTATATCAACTAACTATTTAACTGAAGTCTATGGATGTACATACAGTGCTGGGAAAAGGTTTGGGAACCACCAGTTTCTGCAAGTTGGAATGTTTGCCCAAATATTTTCCGGTTTTTAAAATCTAAATCATTACATTACATTTTGTTGATTAAAAGAGTTCATGTCTATTGAATATATTGTAAAATATAACACTATCTTAAAATATTACATCCATTTTCTCTCCTGTTAAGCTCTTAGACCGTAACTCTAGGGTATCATATTATATCATATTAGTGGAAAAACTGCTTGATCGCCTGAGAAGCTCTTAAAATGCATGCACTAAAATTTGTAGAAATGCAGGGCATTTAAGTTCACATTAACACAAGTTATGTTTAGTTTATTTCATTTGGTAAATTTCTAAAAGGTTTTCATAAGGCTGCATGTACATATTTGTGGTTTAACTAAATGGAATGAATGTACATTTAGAAAGTTCAGTCCAAAACGGATCTGTGATACAATGTTGAGTAAATGTTTGGGGGTTTTAACCATTTAAGTTATGAACCCTTACAAAAACCCTAGATCATTCAGACCTAACCTTTTAAAATTCAAGTCATTCGATTACGTTTGATTATCTAAATGAAAAGAAGTTAACCTCTGTTTAAAACATTGCCCCATTGCCTTTCTTCAAATTTTACAGCAATTTACACTGCTGGATTACATTACGTTTTTTTTATGTGGAAATGTGAGCCCTTTTTAACATGAACACACATTGTATTTAGTTTCTTTTTATTGTAGAAAATTATTAAAATGTTTCATAAGGCTGTACATAAACTTAAATTAACTAATACATAAACAATTTAACTAACGTTTATGGGTATACATTAAGAAAAAATATCTATCTATCATACATTGTTGAGCAATAGTTTGTGAACCACCAATTTCTGCGAGTTGTAAAGAACAATATCAGGTAAATTAAGTTATATAGTCGCTCATTAACCTTTTAAACAAGATTCCCCCAAACTTTAAATCTGTTTTGCAATGTCTTTTAGCACTTTATTTAGAATATTTATATTCTTTACCATGTTTGTACCCATTTCCATCACTGTTGCTTCAGATTTGCCAGTGAACGCTTTTTGGACTTTATGTTTATGAAACAGTATTCTATTGTGGAAAGTGCTTTATAAATACATTTGCTTCTCCACCAGACATGTACACATCATTTTTCCTTACTTAACCATCAATAAACGTACTGTGAAATGAAAAGGGTCAGGGCTGTGGTATACCAAGCTGACGTGGTGCACCTACCAGGGTAGGCCATCAATGAACCCCACAGTGACAATCTGGGTATGGTTTATGAAATATTCCAGAAAAGGTCTCTTGTATGGGAATAGCCCATTCAAAGTAAGACAGGACTTCAATACTGAAAAACAACCAGGTCACTGAACTACGCTTTCTCCTGTCCTCTTAGATGTGGAGCAGATGGCCATCGACTGGCTGACGGGGAACTTCTACTTTGTGGACGATGTGGATGAGCGAATCTTTGTCTGCACCAAAGACGGAGGCACCTGCGTCATCTTGCTGGACCTGGAGCTTTACAACCCCAAGGGCATCGTGCTGGACCCAACCATGGGGTAAGCCTTCGTTTAGCCAGCGCATTTAAGAATAATCGCTCAGGTGGTACAAGCTCCCATCACACTGATTCGTCCTGGCAGTGCCTCGAAGCAGAGTCAGGCATCACACAGGAATGGTAGGGAGGGGAGGTAAATAATATGCAGTGTTAATGCAGTGCTGGCAAATAAGTCAAATGATATGAATGCATTTAACAGACACCAATATCCAGAGCAACTTAGAATCCTATCCAAGCAATTATGGGTTAATGGACTTGCATAAAGACAACAATGGCAGTTTGGCAGAGGTGGGATTTGAACCCAGGACTTTACCCACTACTCCACACTCATAAGTTTGAGCTAAATCAGATGTATAAATGCAGGAAACTTCAAACCTAAGGCAAACAGAATCAGAGTTTGCTTCCATAAAATGTGTTTTTTTTTAACTTTACATGTACAGTGCTTACATTTGTGCTCAGCACATACAGGCCAGGCAACAATTGTTATGACTACGGAATGATTCATGGGAATGGTTCAATGATAGCAACTTCCTTTCTTTTAGTATCACTTCTCTTCATTATTACGTGTTCTGATTACACAATCTCCCTCTTTCCGGAATAAAGTTCAGGCTGAAGCCACCAGATCAGTGCACGAGTCCATTAACAATGCGCATTAGGTTTTACTGTATTGGAGAAGCGCTTCAGGATAGGATATGAGCTCAGTAACATCATGTGCTAGAATCATTAGGTACGTTTTTAATTAAGTCACCTTGCGTTTGCAATTTTGTACAAAGTTACAAGCATTTCATGTAGTTATACACTCACTGGTCACTTTAGTAGGTTCACCTTCTTGTTTCTACACTTTTATCCTTTCCAGTTAGCACGGAGAAGCAATTTGTAGTTCTCCAGTGACAGACTGTAGTCCATCTGTTTCTCTACATACTTTATCCCCTTAAACTCTGTTCTCTAATGGTCACAGTACCAGTACAGATCAGGTCGTATTTGGGTGGTGGATCATTCTCAGCACGGCACTGCCACTGATGTGGCACTGTTGTTCTGGTATGAATGGCAGCAGTGCTGCTGGAGATCTAAACACCTCCTTCTTTCCTGTTGGTCTGAAAATGGTCCACCAGCCAAAAATGCCCATCCACCAACACTAACTGTGAGCACTAATAAAGGATTAGAGAGTAACTAACATGAACTGTGGAACAACACATGAGCTGCTGTCTCTGACTTTACATCTCCAAGGTAGAGCAATAGGGTGAATGTATTTAATAAAGTGGACAGTCAGTAAACAGCGTTTTAAAACTCCAGCAACACTGCTGTCTCTTCCAATCAGTTCGACACACGCTAACACCACCACCTCGTAAGTGTCACTGTAGTACTCGGAATGATCCACCACCCAAATGGTACCTGATCTATACTGGTCCTGTGGGAAAAATGAATGACCATTAGAGAACAGAGTAAAGGGGACTAACAATGTTGAGAAAAAGTGCATCTATATGGTAAGTGACACTGCTAAAATGGCCAATCACTGTAGAAACAAGGAGACGGTCATAATGTTGTGTCTGATCGGTGTATCTGAACATTACACAGACAAAAGTATTAGGACGCATCTCTTAATCGTTTTCATTCAGTCCTATTGTGACAGGTGTATAACATTAAGCACCTCGCCATGCAGTCATGCATAAAAGTGACTTTCTCAAACTTCCTCTGGCATTACACAGTTCGTGCACCAAAAGCTTCTTGACATGGGTTTCCATGGCCTCGATTGTTCTGTCTAAGGTCCACAATGTCATATTTTATGGAGCATTTGCATCTGCATAATAGAAAAGTTAATAGCCAGTGAGTAGATAAAGTTTTTTGCCACTTTTCCCCAAATGAATCTTCTCTGTAATTTGTGTTTTATTCTCCACTTTAAGTCCTCATTTGCTACAGTAATTGTACTATCTGAAAGATAAAAGACTGAGACTCTGGGTAAATGCTATTATATGGTGCAGATGTCTTGTGTGGAAGACTATAAAACGGCCCAGATTTACCAATGTCCCCTTTTTCTGTTGCTTTTTTTGGTTTACCACCAGCGTGTTTCTCAAATTCTGCAAACACAAGCATGACATGTTTGGTATCTTTTGAAATATAGTTGATTGTGGTTATGCTGAGTATTTGACTGTTCTGTCAGATCCTTATTTGATATATGATTTTTGTAGATTTCTATAGAGAACACAGTGCCTTGCAGTTTCACTACTTAAATCGTTTAAACTTACGGGAACCATTCAAATTGCTGCATGTTGTATTTGAGGTTCCTGGTTAGTCTGTAAAAAGTTAAAAGTGAAGCTGGTGGAAAACACCATTACAGCGTGTCCAAATACGTCTGAAACGTGCATTCCTTTTGTTCCATGTCTGCAGAAAGATGTTCTTTACTGACTATGGGCAGATCCCCAAGGTGGAGCGCTGCGATATGGATGGGCAGAATCGCACAAAACTGGTTGACAGCAAGATCGTCTTTCCTCATGGTATCACACTCGATCTGGTCAACAGGCTGGTTTACTGGGCTGATGCTTACCTCGATTACATCGAGGTGGTGGACTACGAGGGCAAGAACCGACACAGCATTATTCAGGGCCTATTGGTAAGCATCAAGGGGGATTCTCATGAGTATAAAAATTCAGTCTTAAGATCCCAACAAGCAGCTGGGGCAGCGATGGATGGCTGTCAGTGGCAGAACACATAATGGGTGCTGCGACAACGTATTGTTTAATACCTATATTTGGTCAGGGCTTGTCAGCGAATTAAACAGTCCTCTCTACTGGTGGTCTCTCTTGGCTGTCCGGAGTCTATTCCCTGTCATGGAACAACTGCTGTTAAAACGACTGTCCTACTTCTCTAATGCTTCTCTAGTCCAATCATCCAGAGCCCCTCTGTCAGTCAACTGGACAGAATGTCTTGGAGTGTGTTGTAGAGGCATGTCTAGCAGTCAGTGATGTCTCAACAAAAGGTACACTATCCAAAAGTAGCCTCTTGGAGCCTTTTTATAGGGGGGTGGGTGAAGCATCTTTGTTGTCTTGTGCCAAGACTGTGACTAATCAGACCACACCTGTAAGTGACACATCTGCGTGAACCATAACTACATGTTGTGTTTTACAGCAATCTGACGTTTCTATCTGACTGTATTATTTATTAATATTAATATATATATATATATATATATATATATATATATATATAAATAACAATTAATATATTAGGCCAGCCTGTCCCAGAAGTCAATTGCTATAAACAGGAGTATACAGACTGATATAGGAGTACTTGTTACAATAGGACAGGCACATATGAATACATAAATAACTATCGTACGACTCTGAAGCTCACTAAGGATCCCCATTATGTCCGGCACTCTGGCTCTTGGGGACACGTGTAACCCTAGCTGCTAGTGTCCCTGAAGGGGTAGCTGAAGTTAAAAGACACATTTTTGTGTCCTTTTCTAATTCATTGTAAAAGAACAGCCGTTGATCGGATGATCTCGGATCCGGTGCTTTACACCACATGTAATAAAACCTCCTGCAGGTAAATTTTATTTAAGACGGCAAGCCTGGATGGCACTCGTAGACTGGACAGTGCAATAAATTTGTCCTGTTAATTAGTCTGAATGAGACAGTGCAGTCAGTTGCCTTAGCCCAGGAAATCGAGTCACAGCATCACATGAAAAAGGTACATGTAAGCAGATGTAATATGGTAGCGGTAACATGCTTTAAATGTGGTAGTGAAACTGCTGCATAAGCTCTGAGTCATCCACATAACTTCTGTCTATCAGCCAAAATGCTGATACTAAGAGGAATACTAATCATACACCATAGCTTACTGGCATGATGGAAATAATTAAAGCAGTACACACTGACTCTTACCAAGCCCTAAGCGATGGACTGGAATTACATGTGAATTCCAAATCTGGTTCTGGACACCATCACACGAACCGACTGGGATAAAGCTGGGGGTAATATTAGAAAACTAAACTAAATACAGTAAAATAATACACACAGTCCTTTGCCCTGAAGTTAGTCATTACTTATCTGTAGCTCATCATGTACAAATGCAAAACCATGTAGATGTCTGTCAGGCTTCTTGCCAGACTTATTCATTAGGTTGTTCCTTTAATTGCCTTCAGATGATGCCAAGCCTTGCAAAATATTGTGGTAAGATCACTGATATGAATCAGTGTGTGTGACATGTTTATGAACGTGTTGCCAAAGGTTACTAAAGAGGCATGTAGGCCAAATACATTATTACTGTAATCCATTATCCTGTGCAGGAAAGAGGACACAGCATAATTTCTTTATTTACAATTCTTCATTTGGCAGTCTATTATTCAAAGTGAGGCAAAACGCAAGACGTACAAAGAGCACAAAAAAGGGGATCTTAGCAAGGGAAGTCTTAAATATGGGTACATTTTGACACTGACGTTTTGAAGTTTATCTTTATATGTGCAGTCGGAAAGGCTTTTTTAGTATCATAGTTAAAATAGTATAAAAGATAAAAAGAATACAGGTTTGGGAAAACAAAATGTTGACCGGACATTACCATGGTTACATGACATAGTTTTTTAGATACTTTGCACATAGAATCCCAGGGTGGAGCGGCCTGGGTCCTTTCTGTGTGGAGTCTGCATGTCCTTCCTGTGTCTGTGTTGGTTTACTCAGGGTACTCCAGTTTCCTTCCACAGTTTAAAAACATGCGTGTTAGGTTTATTGATTACTCTAAATTTGGTTATTAGGACCAAAGCGGTCACGTCCCGATGTGATCCCATTAACCGGAATCGACTGTATATATGAGTAGTCTTGAGATGAACTTGTGTATGGATATAACCTTGTGTGTGTCGACTGATGCTGATAGTGACGTTAAAGAAGCCAAATATACAAACAAACTTTGCACATATTGTTTAGTTTTGAACAATAATGTTATTTAAAACATTATAAAATTTAGTTTAAATCAATTACTACAAACTTAGTTCAATTCTAGTACAGTAAAACACTTTCATATCTTTCTATGTGTAATCAAACTTGAAACTTTTAAGGAAAATGAAAGGCGGGACAAGATAAAGCAATTAGTAGCCGATTTGAACAAAATTAAAATCCTCTAAAACAGGAGTTTTGCCCAGGACTGTAGTCTCATTCAGACAGGGCTTTAAATATATTTTTAGATAGATTTTTTTGTTATCAAGAAATATGTGCTTGAAATACAAAAAAAAAAAAATAATGCATTCCAATAGTGGACTATCAACATCGTAGGATTTGTCTGTGAATCCCTTTTAGCTCTAGGATAAAAATAAAAGTTAAATGTAGTCAAAGAAAGTAAAACAGACCTCATTGGATGATAATTTTCCTAAAGTTTGTCAATATCTGCCGACTGTTTGCACTGTGGTACATTTTTTGTTGCAGATAGAAATGTTAGATTGTTGGAAAACATGCAGTAACGTTGCAGCCAGCTATGTAAATGATTAAAGGTGTGCTCTGATTAGACACTGGGTCTTGCCACAAGAGGGCGCGAAAGTGCTTTCAGAACTTCTTTATTAAAAGGCTCTTGGGGACTACTTTTGGGTAGTGTACCTTTTGGTGAGAGAATATTGTCTCACAGACAAGCCTCTGTTACAGTCCAAATCTCACTATTTTGGGAAATAATTTTAAAGTTGAATTTAAATCGTGTCTAAAAAGTAGGTTGAATTATTTTTAGATCTTAAATTTAAGTGTTTAGATAACAATCATGTTTGTTCCTCAAAGTTCCTTCGCTGCCTAGAATTTGGTCATCAAGCCGTCCACTAAGCTCCCAGTGCTTTATTCTGTTTGTTAATCAGTTCATTCTATCCCCTCCATCAGATCGAGCACCTTTACAGCCTGACTGTGTTTGAGAACTACCTGTACGCTACCAACGCCGACAACGGCAACATTCAGCCCAAGACCAGCGTCATTCGCGTCAACCGCTTCAACAGCTCTGACTTCCAAGTGGTGACGCGGGTGGACAAAGGTGGCGCCCTGCACGTGTACCACCAAAGACGCCAACCTGCAGGTACGATTCCATCCAGTCCTCCATAGGACCCGTGCTTAAATCTTCTCTTTTACCTACATTTCAGAGAGTAATTAAGCGTGGACTGAATTACTGTCCATCCATTCCCTAATGGAAACGCTTTTTTTAGTCTCAAGGTTAAAACATTACAGCGTAAGTTTACCGTTTGTACTGGACAGCAGATTTAACAGATACAGCGTTTTTTCATAAGGCCAGGCCAGTCATTGTTGCAACACAAGCCATTGCTTGTGTGTCAGTATTTGAAACGCGTGTATATTTCTCTTATGCAGTGCGCAGTCATGCCTGCGCTCCAGATCAATTTGGAAAACCCGGAGGCTGCTCCGATATTTGCCTGCTGGCCAACAGCCACAAGAGCCGCACATGCCGCTGCCGCTCCGGATTCAGCCTGGGCAGCGATGCCAAGTCCTGCAAAAGTGAGTGCTTGATACCTCTCAGTATTCGGTATACACTGACAGCCACTCAGATGTGCAGTACATATGGAATTGTGACATGTCAAAGCTGCCTACCCTTAGGTCATGCCAAAATTAGTATAACAGAAGCCAGTTTTATGCTTGTGAGAGCTGTGTGTCAGGTGGCTATTAGTGTGGCTGCCAAGGTCTGTGAATAGGCTGGATAGGAAATAAGCTACTCTTAATATTCATAACAGATGGGTTTGTTTTTCTAGCCAAGTAGTCTAGTAGAATGGTGTTTCATCTCAAAGCAGATTTACGAATATCTAGGCCCTAACTGAGCAATCCTAGAGCGACAGTGGCAAGGCAAAACTCCTTAAATGTTAGAAAGAAGAAACTTTAGCAGGACCAGGACTCAAAAAGACACCCAGCCTGAATGGTATATGTAAGTATTAAACTTGGCTGATTAATACATTTATTATAATAGTTTAAATAACAGCCAATAAATATAAAAAGCAACAAAATATTAGAATATATTTAATGAATATTGCATAAATATTATATTTAATACCATTATATAGTCAAGTCAGATTTATTTATATAACACGTTTTAAAGTGGAGCATTGTCTCAAAGCAACAACATTAGATTATGGTTTATGGCCAGTCCCAAACTGAACAAGCCTAGGGTTACAGTGGCAAGGAAAAAATCCTAAACATTGTAAGGAAGAAACCCTGGAGGATCAAAACTTAATGTGAGTTGTAATAATACATTTTTAGTAATAGAAAAACTAACTACTGTAAATAAAATATAAATATTTAATACAGATATTGTTTGTTTGTTTATTTGGCTTGTTTAACGTTGCTATCGGCATCAGTGGCCATGTAAGCAACACACACAAGGTTATATCCATACACAAATTCATCCCAACACCAGTCACATATATATATACAAGTCAATGCCAATTTTGGAGTAATCAATTAACCTAACACGCATGTCTTTGGACTGTGGGAGGAAACCGGAGTAC
>JAUZSU010159990.1:0-13892 GCA_034780255.1 Parotocinclus maculicauda
TCAGTCTTCAGACAGTTCAGAATTTCAACAGTGCTGCTTTCCACCAGAAGGCACCACAGTGTCATCCTGCAGCAACAAAGCAGAGGAGAACGGAGAGGAGACGCGACCGCTGGACGATGACGATTCGGGGATAATCCCAGATCGATCCCTCTGTACAGCCACTGTGAACCCAAGTTTAGATCCCAGCTCTTCCTCTTCCTCGTTGCTGTGGCTGGAGAGCGAGGTCGAGGACACAACGGCCAGACCGCACGACTTGCACAAGATCCAGGAGACACTGCGGGAGCTGCAGGCCTTCCTGTATGAGGCTGGGGGGATGGAGGCGCACTTTAAGTACACCCAGCAGCTGCAGAGCATTCACAGATCAACTGACTCGCAACCACGAACACCAGCCCTGTGGCAGAGAGCAATGGAAATGGAGGCCCGGATCAGGCAGGCCGGCCTCACGCCGCCGTCGCTCATGAAACGCTCAGCCTCGCTGGCCAAACTGGACCAACTGGAACTGTCCACGCATGACCTGAACGACTGGGACTTCCGATCTGAGCTTCCTTCCTTTTCGTCCTCTTCCTCTTCTTCTTCATTATCTTCCCGTTCTCATTCTCACTCGCTCCCTAACAACCACGACGAGGTCCACAAAAAGCAGCGCGTTCTACCTCAAAACCCGTCTGAGCCCAACCGGACCGAAACCTGTCCCCTCACGTCGGTCTGTCCTAAGCACAGCCAAAAGGGAAGCACAGGACCACCTTTATACACCATAGCTCCTCTCACTGACTCGACCCACACAAGACAACAGCAGCACATGAAGGCGCACCCCATACGTCGAGCACGCAAATCGGCCGACAAGAAAAAGACAGTCACTGTGCTCTACAACACCATGTGACCCACAGGGAAAGTGTGTGTGTTTGTGTGTGTGCGCCCGCACTGTAAAAGCACTCGGACGTTTTGTTACAGTCTGGATCTAAGCGAGCCATATGTAGTCCCAAACTGTGAGTCTATACCACTGTATCTGATATGAGCGTGTGCAAATATGTGTCCCCATCCAGAAGATCTTAGATATGACTGGAAATAAAAGGGCCTCTTTCTCGAAGCCTGCACTTTATTACTTTGTTTTATTTCTGGTATTGTTATTATTGTTTCTCTTTTTAGTAGGTTTTTATTTGACTCTCATTGTTTTTGCACTGATTTTAAAAAGTAGCCTCTCTCTAATGTATGTATGTAAGAGCGTGCTGACCTGGTTTTTGCTGGAAAACCAAAACACTTAAGATGTAATTTTTTATCCTGTGGCTATTAAAGAAATAAATACATTTTATACACGCGCTAGTTATTTTCCATGAATAATTGCTTAGTCGTCCCGTGACGATGGGAATTTGCTGCTGGTTTTTATTTAACATGGGGAACAGTGCCATCTTGTGGACAATAGTTGAAGCGTGATGATGATGTAATGCTGAGCGGTTGGGAGTGACTAGTCTGCAGACCTGCTGCAACACTGATAAAGATAAAACGACAACAATGTTTGTTTTACCCTGTGTTACAAAACGGTGATAATTTATTTATTATATTCATGTTATTGCTGCTTATCTTTTAAAATGAACAGTAAAAATATTTTTTTTCTGTCCAAACCCTGTATGGAAACATTTGTGAAACAATGATAAAGACCCTGCAATATGTACAGTACTGTGAAAGTCTTAGACCACCATTGGATTAGATATATAGTTGTTTTAGCAGTTGAACAGTGCGGCATATAATTATTTTCAATGTCTTTATTATACAAACAGCAAATACAGGGAATGCATAAAAATAGAGAAAAAAAATCCTCTATCGGCTACAGTGGTAAGTCTTTAGTGTGACCTCCCTCCTTACACTTGATCAAAGCAGCATCTTGTAGCTTCATAAGGATGCCCTTGAACACTTGAAACCCACCGTGGGGAATTCTGAGCTTTTTATCCTGCACTTTTAACACTCGATTTAAAAGGAGTGTTTTATGGCATAAGCACACTATGTACGTAGCTATTATCGTTCTCAAATGCCAATAAAATCCATATCCTACTACTGCTTTTGGAAGGGTAGCAGCCAAGAAATCACTTTATTTTTTATTATAACAGGGTGAAAAGGCTGAGATGTACTAAAGCTCACAAAGACTAAGATGCAAATCAGTGGGAAAGAGTAGTTTAGAATGACAAATCCAAGTTTAAACCCCTCTACACTCTTATATACAGTCATTATACCATAGCCAAAAAGACATATAGACACCGCTTAAAAGCAGTTTACCCTAAATTGCATTATTTTAAATTTTACAGACAATATGTTCAACTAGATCTGACTTAAGTCAGTAATCGTGTTTCACTTCATTCTCACTTTTCTCTGGCAGGGGTTGGAGGTTGTCCTGATAATGTACAGTACAGGTGAAGACCCTGACACCTATCAGTCCATCATTCAGGGTTTAAAACCTGCTGCTGTTTCAGGAATTGCTCAACCATCTACCTTTCCTTCTTTCAGAAGTAACCAGTTATGTGCTGCAAGGCACAACCTGGACTGTAGCAAATGACCACAGCGCAAATTCAAATTTCAATTTTTTTCCTTGCCAAGGTTGTCCTTGCCTTTTTTATGATTCATCACTCCAGATCATGTTAACACTTTTCCAGAGTCCAATGAAAGCATGTTTTACATCACACAAGCTGATCCTCTAAAACCCAAAACTGCTGATCACGATTGTTATATGATTTGCTGTGTTTTCCTTGTGGTTGTCCCTTACTTTTACAGGAAGAAGCCTTTTGTTCTCTGCTCTGTCATAGTTGCGACATGATTATGGACAGCTGACTTCAATGAAGTGGACAAGAATGGAGAAACATTCTTCAACAGGTCAGTGAATTCTACAAAATTGTCCCATTTCTTCTCTGTTGCTGAATCTAAGCACTTTATTTAACTGGTGGCAGTTTTTACACACAGTTCAATCAGCATAATTAGAGCAGCCAGCAAACAACATAAAAATGCTGGAGGCACTGAATTAATTCAGAGCCGTGTTTTTTTTTTCGGAATATATACTGTAGAAGCCAGGCCAGACTTGATGAGTCAATCAGAAACCACATTATAAAAAGCTGGGACAGTAAGGAGGAAAAACAAACCATGCAGTGATTCTTATATTTACTCCGAGTGTTAGACAGATTAAATCCAATATATTTTTTGTTATTTGTTTGCTTAATTGTATTTTATTTGTTTGTATACATCCATTCTTGCATTCAAAATAAATTTGGGACGGTAAAGCATTTACCACTTCACGACTGTAAGCTGCCATTCAAACAATCCAGTCCAGTAGCCATACCCTCTTCCTCCAGTCCCATGCCTTTAGAATGTGTGCAGCATGTGGTTTTGTATTGACTTGATGAAATACTTGATAAAACTCTCTACTGCCACCTACAGGTCTTTGCCTAACATTTCCATTTACTACAAAAACAGAAGCCACAAGTTGCCATTTTGCCACAGCAAAGCAGATCAATGATTTATGGGAGGATTTTTTAGAATCCCCAGGAGAATTTATGCTTTTATCAAAGGTCAGGAATTCCGAAAAGTTGTGTTGACAAGAGCAAAACCAGTGTAGTCTTTTTGGAAGTATAACAGCAAATGAACCACTTTTTCTGAAGAGGAATAGACTTAAAAGGCTAAGGTATGCAAAACTCACAAAAACAGGAATGACTGTAAGTGGAAAAGAGTATTATGGAGTGGCTAATTCAAGTTTATGGATTAAATTTCCTGGGTGTAGCCACTAACATATGGTGCATCAACATGTATGACATTAGATTTAAATCACATCTCAGGGTACCTTCTTCTCTTATCTTCCATGCGTGTTTATTTTCGTAATCCTGAGCTCTGAATACCAAGCACCAAGTGTTTACTGATGTGTGAACTGGACCTTGAACAATGGAAAAAGTCGGTCTGGTTCAGTGAGTTAATTTTTATTATCATATGGATAGAGCATGTGTACCATTTTCCTTGGGAAGTCATGGTACCAGGATGCATTGTAGGTAGCAGGAGTGTGTTGCTGTGATGTTCATTTAATGCCAACCTATACATTGTTGCAGACCAGGTGGTTTTAATGTCTTGAGTCACTATGTGTACCCCACAGATGGTATTACTGTCTATGGTCTGTCATCACCTTGAATATCCCATTCCAAGTTTAATCTCCACCTTTTGTGTCCCAGTACTGGGTTCTTCCCCATCTTGCATATCGCAGTTCAGGTTGCATCACCACTTTAAGTGCATCTGTCCAGGTTTTAAACCCACCTTGTGCATCTCAGCCAGTGGTGTATACCAGTAAATGAGTTTTCCTGCCATTGTGTGTTTATTTAAACATTTTGAATACCAGTACTAGGATTATTCCTACCTTGTGTATCCCAGTCCAAGGTGAAATCCCCACCTTGTGTATCTCTTCCATGGTGTTTCCTTACCTTTTGTATCCATATCCAGGGTGTATATATTCTTGTATATTCTCATGTTGTGTATCCCCATCCAGATTTTATCTTCACCTTTTGTATCATTGTCTAGGGTAAAATAACTACTTTTCCCTAATGCAATTTTTTCCACTGTGTTTCACCTTCTATGTTCCCTTTCAGGGCTACCATGCATATCTCCATCTTGTATATCCCAGGCTAGGGTGTTTCCCTCACCTACAGTCTCCTTGTCCAACTGACCAGCTTTTTTTTACAAATATGTTGCAATCTTTTATGGTGCTGAAGTTTGTCAATAGTTCTTATATGTTTTAGTTTTCCTTCGCTTCACCTGCTTCACTGCAGTTCACTAGGATTCCACATATTCACACACTTATTCCTTTATTTTTGTTGCCATCCAGATAACATTCTCAGTGTAAAATTTTCTCTTTTATTTTTCAGGTTACAAATCTGAGCAGCTTTACTGTAGGCAGTTCTATAACATCATACAGACATAACTGTAACACTCCACAGTTGTATTAGGTGCAAAAAGAGTGAATTATGTTTAATGAATTAGATATACACATCACGCATTCTATGCAATTGCATCCTTATAATCGTGTGTTTTATATGTTTAATATACTTAATACTACACTGTAATATACACATTCCTATTCGGCTGAGCTGCTTGGCAACCCTTTGGTCACTTCTTGACTGGCCTGATTACTGAACCAACTGTTTTGTGTAACATTGTGCTTGAGGATAAACTTTGTGCCATTGTTATTTGGTGTTTTTGCCAGTTGTTTAGACCCAGAATGTTGGACTAAATAAGGAAAAACTAATATTAGATTCTCCAATTGAGATATTCATTGTCCAGCATGAGACTGGTTCAGAGAAACTAGCCCTTTGTGTGTTTCTCCCTGCATTAGCCCATCTAATTATACCACCCAACTTTTAGTGGCTGGCTGAAGCTTCAAATGCTATGGAAGGATGAAAGAATGTAGACAGTATGGTTCTAAATTTTTGAGTCAGGAAGCACTGAATGGAGGCCAAATAAGAAGCTGAAGGAAAGAAAATAATTTGTTGAACACAAAAAAAATCTTTCTGTAGGCTTTAAAATTACATTAACATGGAAAGACTAACATAGCACCATATTGAATATAACACATTTACCCATCGATCACTTTATTAGGTACACCTTGTTTCTATACTTATTGTCAATTTTACCAGTTGCTCTTAAATTTTTTAGTTAATCAATTACAGCCTGCAGTCCATCTATTTCTCTACATATTACTCTACATGTTAGTCCCCTTTCACAGGAGCACCACAGATCAGGTACTATTTGGAAGGTGGATCGTTGCAGTCGCACTGCCATGGCCTTGGTGTTTTAGTGTGGGTTTTGCTGGTATGCATGAACCAGATTTAGCAGTGCTACTGATTTGTTTGACGCTGTGTTCACTCTATTAGACATATTTACCATTTTGCTCCTCCTTGTAGATGCAAAGTCAGAGACAGGAGCTCATCTGTTGTTGCACACCTTGTGTTAATCATCCTCTAATCCTTCATCTGTGCTCACTGGACACTGCTGGTGGCTGGACATTTTTGGCTGGTGGCCACTTTTCAGTCCTACAGTGACACTGAGGTGTTTAAAAAAACTCCAGGAGCACAGCTGTGTCTTATCCACTCACATAAGTGTCACTGCAGTGCTGAGAATGATCTACCACCCAAATATTTTGAAATATACAAACATTTTCAGCACCCAAACATTTAAGAAATATACTCTAATGTTTGTGAGTAGTGTAGTACCTGATGTATTTTGGTCTCGTGCAGGTCCTGACCATTATACTAACAAAGTATGTAGAGAAACTGATGTACTACAGTCTGTAAATGTAGAAATACAAAATGTATCTATATGGTAAGTGAAACTTATAAAATGGACTTTAAATATAGAAACAAGGAGATATACTGTACCTAACAAAGTGCTGTTTGAGTATATGTTACAATGTATTCTGAGATGTTTAAAATTCTATTTATGACACAAAATATAAATATTGCAGTAAACATCAAATAAAATGTTAATTCTTCTTATCTAACTTTAAATGGTTTTATATAATTATTCATACTTAACCTTATTAATAGAGCTGGGCGATGATTTTGAATAATATAGATGTTTTATTTGTTTTATTTTCGTTTTATTGAAAATTAAAAAGTTATCCTAAAATGTATTGTTAATTGATAAGCTTAAATTAACATTTTAAAATATGATACAAATCCCACCTTTAACGAAAGTAAAATTATTGTATGTCAAAATGAAGTCAAGTGCTCACCATATGTCTTTCTGTCTCTCAATTAAAACGGACTTTATGGGACGGATGGTTTATTCCATTATAAATGTTACAAACAGCTGGCAGTCTCTCTTCAAACTGCAGCTTGTGAAACATGCTTGGAGAAATGCACTAACTGTCAATAAGAGGATTTGCATAAACTGGAGAGACAGGAAAGCCTTTCCTTCCATCCAAAATGTGGATTAGTTATGATCGTCTGGTGGGAGAAAGATCATAAATAATCCAGAGAATTAGGAGAAAATTCTTCACATTATCACGTAACATAATCATTGTAGAGACTGTCTGTGAGATTTCTTAAGATAATGTTTGTCATATCACCCAGCTCTACCATCTAAATGTAACTACATAGTACTTAATTCCCTGGTTATAAACTTTCTCACCTATTGTAAATAAAACAAAGCATTGCAATGAGAATATGTTGCATCCACCAGCACTTAGAGAAGCTGCCAAAAGTCTAACTCAGTGTGCCTATATATCTGGAGGAACCAAGTAATCTAAATGCTGTGATTAATGTTGAATGTATAAATAAGTATGTATCAAGCTGTATAATATGCTGTATAATCAAGCTGATAAAAAGGTAACAGTAACTCAAATAATCACTCATTACAACTGAGGTATGCATGCAGAGGAGCATCTCTGAACACACGACGTCAGATGAAGCAGATGGATCAATCCGTGTGTGTGTGTGTGTGTGTGTGTGTTGTATAGTATACATATAGTATCATTTTGAAATATCCCCAAATTTCTGTCAGCAGAAAATATATCTGAACTAAATTTTAATTGTGTTCTATTTTTGATAAGGTTCTATTTTCTAAAATTCTATAATCCAAAATTCCAGTAGTGTGCTTATTCTGCATCATCCTGTACTTCACAGCTGAGCCCTGGTTTAGTCCAGCTTAGTGTCAGAGATGCCCTAATTTTAAACTATAAAATTTTTAAGTACTATTAAATGAAAATGATGTCAAAGGTAATATCAGTTAATTGATATTTCACAATAATATGTAAATAAATTAATACAGCTGCACACTGCCATCTGAACTATTATCTGAAATCCCACTATTATGCATTGCCCATTTAAAATCCCTAATTCGAACCACTAACCATGTATTACGTGTGGCCACTGAGAAAATAATGGAAGTAGATGGTGTCCTTAATGGCCTTGTACCTCGGCCTACACTCTTCAGTAACATTTTATTCAGTGGTTAATTGAGGTAATGCCTGCTTATTTTGTTTAATGGCTTTTAGTTCTAGAAGAAACCGCAGCTGTGAGACAGCATTTGCAGTACTACACATGATGAACAAACTCATGTGGCTCTTCCCAAACTGAACCAATCAGAAGCTCCAGCGCTATATTACATCATGACTTAACATAGGTATGTTTTAATGTTAGGAAAGCATGTAAACCTATTTTACAGGTTAGGCTTTGACACTGAATCGATTCTGCTAGGTTTTGTTTGTTCATGTATTCTGTTTTAATGTGTCTTTATGGACAGTACTTTGGGTTAAATGTGCTTTAGAAATAAATGTAATGCTCACAAAAATAAGGGGATATTTCAACATAAAATATGCCCAATAAAGTATACCCCAATTTTTGTGAGCAGTGTACTTGCATACTAGGTAATAATATCCTCATAAAAGGTTCAAAGGCATAATGGCTAATTGGTCTCCATTATGTGGGTATTTGTCATCCGTATGAGGACCATTCGAAACAGTTTGACTGAGCAATACTACATGTATAATATTACATTTAAGTTTTTCATGAGTAACTATATTAAAACGTAGATGGTTTTGTGAAATAAGAAACTGAGTACTTCATTCTTAATTCCTTAGATACAGTATATACACACACATGGGTTGGACAATGAAACTGAAACACCTGTCATTTTAGTGTGAGGGGTTTCATGGCTAAATTCAATTACAAGGTTCAATTAGCTGTGTAAGAGCACAGTTTTAAAATTTTGCAATGCACACAACATTATGGGTGACATACCAGAGTTCAAAAGAGAACAAGTTGTTAGTGCACGTCTTGCTGGTGCATCTGTGACCAAGACAGCAAGTCTTTGTAATGTATCAAGAGCCACGGTATCCAGGGTAATGTCAGCATACCACCAAGAACGACAAATCACATCTAACAGGGTTAACTGTGGACGCAAGAGGAAGTTGTTTAAAATGGATGTTCGGGTGCTAACCCGGATTGTATTAAAAAAAAAATAAAACCATGGCTGCCCAAATCATGGCAGAATTAAATGTGCACCTCAACTCTCCTGTTTCCACCAGAACTGTCCGGTGGGATCCACAGGGTCAATATACACAGCCGAGTTGCTATAGCCAAACCTTTGTCTAAAACCAGGTGTTTCAGTTTCATTGTCTAACCCCTGTACATCATGAATGTGTAGCTGACAAATCCATCACCTTGTTGAATATATGCCATGAATAATTAAGGCTGCTTTCAAGCCAAAGGAGATTCAGTTTGGTTATCGCAAGGTGCACCTAATGAGGTGGCCAGCAATTGTATAAAGTACATAAATATATAATTCATCAGACCCTCAACATTGATGCCCAGTGGGACTTGAAATCAGCAGTACTGTATTTTTGAGAGAAAAAAAAGTACATGTGGAATGCAAAGATACCGTTTTTAGGCGTGTAGGCACACCCATATTATGTCAAGTTAACTGGGATACACAAATTCATGTCTGTCACAGGAGCACATCTATCAGTAGCTTGACATTTCATGTCGGGACTAAACCGCGACCCTTCTGAAAAATGCCATAGATAATCCTGCACCCATTTTTGTGTATAAACGGTATTTATGATTGTATGAGGTATGAGGTATGAATGTATTTGATTTATGTGAGGCATTAATACGAGGTTTACTGTGTAGCTGGTACAGAGCACGGCCGATCCGCACAGTGCGCTCCAAGGACAAACCGAGGTGAGAGTGCGTTTTCCAAATCACGTGTCGTCCGCTCTCCTTAACCTTCATGGAAGAATCTGCTATGTCTTGCCAGCCCTGAATATCTGACAAATTGATCGGAATCACGTGTGACTGTGGGTGTCAAAGCAAACGCTGGGATACACCAGGGTGACCTTAAGAAGGTGCGCGCAGTGAGGTGCTGCTGAGAATGAAAGAGATCGCGTATTGAGAGAGGAAGGGAGGGGACGGGAGGTATAGGAAAGGACGAAGCGTGCCCCAAGACTAGGCGGCGTTAATCATTGCTCGCTCTCTTCCCTCTCACGCCGTGTGGGACGTTTCACAGAGTCCCTCCATCACAAGCAGCTGCGCTTCTCTTTTCGCAACAAGGACGTCCTTTCTTTCCTTTCTGCTCCCCGGATGCTAGAGATGCTCTGGACTTGCTGCTGAGAATCCCGCACTGTGATCGCGCCAGAACTTCACTCGGACCGGCAACGTCGTTTGGTTGAGATCTGATTTCACCGGACGGGTAATTACGACCTGTCTCTGTGCTTCTCCGTTTGTGTAAGCGTGTGTGTAAAAAATGCAGTGGAACGGAGCGGGAGCTATCCATCAGATACGGTGCTGAAATGCTGAAGTGCACTAACAAGGAAGTGAGACTGTGTTTTCTTCTATTGTGTGGAAAAGGAATCTTGCTAAAATCATAATTTGTAAGAGTATACACAGGCTTTAAGGGGCAACCATGTGCGTGGAGCACCCTGGACATTTATTAAATACGCTGTCCACACTGATACGGTACAAATTAGGTAATGTATTTGGGCTGAGGCATATCTTCCGTCTGGACTGGTTATAATCGGATATGGGAAAGTTAACATTACAGCTTATCAGATTAGTTAGTTGCCCCGGAGTCTTCAGGATTTTCGGTGTTCTAGGAATGTATCTATTTCAAATTCAAAATATGATTAGTCCATACTAAATCTTATGGATCAAATGGCAACGTTTTGCAAATGCCAATGGACATTTCAGGCTGCATTGTCATTCAAGAATCAGTGCCTCCTGTATAGCTCAATCTATGCAATACAACCCGGGACTGCAGCAGTCCCCGTAAACAATGTACACTGTAGTATTTAACAGGATCACTTTTAGTGTTGACTTGACCTTCAATGACCTTCAAAGGTCGCACTAGTCAATATTTTTTATTCGTACAGCCTGGTAAAAAGATAAGAAAATGAACAGCCTAAAGCAGAGAAAGTGGCAATTTCTTCTATTTATGTTACTGCTAAGTTTCAGAGAGTGCAGCTGCAATGAGGCAGCAATAAGCTTATTTATATTTTTTTGTTTTTTATAGATCTGGTGAAAAAGACTGCATTAAGGAGCTCAACGTAAATGTAACATCTGAGTGGAAAATAAGCAGGAATCAAAAGCCATCAAGATGAATTTTGTTATGAAGCAAGCGCTGGGAGGTAAGTTTCTCACAGTCATGGTATCCAGACAAAAAATAATAAAGAACCAGAGAGATCAGATAGGACTCTTTTGGAAATGTGTCCATTTGTGTTGGTTTTACTCATGATCAGATTCGGTGTTGTTAATTATTGACCGATGGGATATGCATGGCTTGCTTTGGGTGTGCAGATGGAATTGAAACATTGATTTACCTGACATATGTATTATTTTCTTGTTTAAATATAAACATCTAATTTTTGTTCTAATTTATCTGTAATGAGAGGTGGAACTGTCTGTATTATTCAGTGCATGATGCTTGCTTAAAGGTCATTAATATGTAATTCATATGTCTCTTGCTTATGCTGTTTTAACTGATGAGGAAATGTCTTATCTTATTAAGACATTCGAGAGTAAATAAAAGGACACAAAAGCATATATTTGAGCTCCATCAAATGCATGGTGTTTTGCAGACCAAATGACAGCGCTTGTTACTGACTTAAATTATTAGGTCAGTAATTACATGAAAATGCAAAAGTGTGCAGAGCATTACACCTTTGAATGAAAAGCTGTAATTCTTTACTTTTACTCCATAGATTTTAGCCAATTATATCTAAAGAAAATACTATTGCTTTTTCAATCATTTTCAAATTAATTCAGCCCAGATTGATTATTTTTTAAAAGTTTATTCTGTTTTATTATCATAAATGCTGAAGACAGTCAGTCAGGTCTTTGGTTCAGTAAGCAATGTGAAAATGTGAAGAAAAAAAAGATTTCACCCGGAAGGCTGAGCAGTGTCAATGTCTTATGCGTTATTTTTTCCGATCTGCTTTTCAAAAATATGAGGAGTGTCCATAGAAAATTGCTTTTCTTATCCTCAGGAAAAAATAAGCAGTTCTCGTTGTTTTTTTTGCTGATTACCGTACAAACTGATGCAACTGAAAAATTTGGAAAGGTCATAAAGCTGAGTGTCCTACAGAACAGTGCAGTAAAGCAGATAGCCAAAAGGCAGCCCTGACCTGCTTTAGCTAATGAAAGTAGAGCTAAGAAAGAATAATGGTCTCTGTCTCTGGAACAAATACAAGGTCAAGGTCAGGAAGTGACTTCACAGTAGTCTGCAATTCACTCCACTGAAGCTCTGCTATAGAGAACCAATCACACTGGGGAGAAAATCTCCAGAGCATCAGTGCAGATTTAGCAATCATGCAGGAGTCTCACACAGTTATAGTTACTTCTGGTCTACATACACACATGCTTACACATTTTTCTATTTTGCTGACTGGCTCCTCCATCCTTTTACCCTGCCTCTTTTTTACAATACCTTTAACACATGACCAGAACGCTGTTTTTTCATGGTTTCGAAAATGCAACAGACCCACAGTGCTAATGAGACTGATTGGAGAATGTCCTTCAGGCATGGACTACCTGCTGCAGTCCAAATTGTCAGAAAAATAGACTGACACATGCTGACATAAGGCTATACATGCAAATTACTACTGTGACAAAAGGTTTCAGACCGAAATAAAACCTACAAATAATATATATCAACACAGTAGTAACATTTGAAATATTGATGTTCTAGTTTATGATTGTACACATTTGCAGTATAATGAACTAAAATGCAAACTATAATTTAAAATCTGCCCCATATGTAAGAAATTGCATTGTAGGCTATATACATTTACTGAATAAGGAAATTATATGTCAAACCACTCTTATGGGGTATCTAATAAACTTGGCTTGGCCTGAAGTTGGACTTAACAGTCACTCAGGAACCTTGTTCATAAGAGGAACCAGGCTGGCTTTATTAGCCATTTTTTGTAACTTTTCTAAAATCAGCACCAAAGTGGATAATTATTACTGGAACCTAAAGTTCTGGAGGGGAGGCTGCTGGAAATATTGCTGATGGGTAAATTCAAATTTTTTAAAACCAATTTTCTATTTACTTCGTAAGTCAAAAGCACAGGACACAGGTTGAGTCAAAAGTCACAAGAATGAATCCTGTGTCATGGACTTTTCACAAAGGCTGCCAAAATATTGTTTTTTTGTTGGTAGTGGTCTTCGGATGGTGGTCTTGGTGTTGGTTGATAAAATCTGTGTCTATGATACGGCAGCTGTGTTCCCTGGACATCAGAAGTCCATATTTTTTTAAATTCCATATTTCTTACTTTTGAACCACAAGAGATATTGCAATCAGTTTTTAAGACAATTCTGGTCTTCTTTGATACGCTACATGACAACCTTCTCATTGGAAAAACTTGCCATTGACCCAATATGGCAGCCTTCAAGATGGCAGCCATATTCTGGTCTAAAAAATAGGCCCCCTCACACATTACTTGCTAAGGTATTCAGATATGCAATTTTTCTTTTTTAAAATGTATTTACCAGGGAACAGCCTAACATCATAATTACTTATTTTATATAATTGCGAAATATCTGACAATAAGGCATCGCTTCAAAAGATAACAAAATATGTATTTTAATTAATACAAAACAATATATTTGTTGCAAAAGTCTAAGCTTCATTACTTACAAGACAACTAAAGTTCCTCTTAACAGAGATGGCTTTGACTAAGGAAAACAATAATAAACTGTATTTTGTTTTTATGCAGGTTTAGATTCAGATGCCTTAAAAGTAATGTAATTCATGTTTGCACATGAATGTATGCCACTTAAAATGAAACAAAAGATGTGTCAGAGTGCCAGCAGCACTTTCAGCCACCACCAGAGGGCGATGAAAGAATGATGCACAACCTAAAGTGAGCCCACTTGTAATAC
>JAUZSU010160001.1:0-13889 GCA_034780255.1 Parotocinclus maculicauda
ATAGAATTTTTAATTAAATAAGCATTTATTTGATTTTAGCGGTATGTGTTTATTAGCATATGGCGGCCATGTTGTATAAAAAAGTCAAATTTTTTTTCATGATTATTGACATATAGAGGCTTCTAAATTTTAAACCATTTTTTTTACATTGGTTGACTGAAAAACCTAGGACTAGTTCGCAGAAGTACGTTTTGCACATATGGCTAATTTGTGAAAAATCTAAGTAGGCGGAGCTAAAAATTTCCAATTACAAAAAGTTTCGTTTGGAGTCATAGAACATGGAAAAAAATGCTGCATTAATGTCTAAAATTGTGGTTGCGAGACACGTACACAAACGCGCATTGCCTCGCTATAGCGCCACCATGAGGCCGATTTGGCTGAATTTTTGCGCCTGAGTAGCGGGAGGGTTTACTACCAGTTGACCAAGTCGTAGCTCTGTAGGCCTTACGGTTTGGGCTGTGCGACGCGTTTTAGCGGAGAAAAAGAATAATAATAAAAACCCGAACAATAACAATAGGGTTCCTTTAGCACAAAGTGCTACGGACCCCTAATTAAACAGAAATTGACCAGACACAGCATGAAGTTATGAGAAAGATGGACAGGTGATAATCTGTGATCAGACATATGGTTCCATGGGTGGAAATAATAGTACAGATGCAATTCTTGCTTTGATAGTTTTAGTAGTATTTGAAGCACAGTAAAAACTATAGAAAATTCCAGAAGGAGTTAAATTATGTGGTGGCGATAAAGGAGTTGTGGTATTGTATGAAAAAGTCTGGAGTACCACAAAAGCTCCAGGTGGAGGTGAGATTGCATTAAAGATTCAGCTCTCGAAGTCCTTTCTTGTTTTTAATGGTGATGGACAGGCTGACAGACAAGCTTGTGTTTGTGTTTTCATACAACTTTTTTCATAGCTGTGCCACAGAAATGTCAACATGCTAATTTCAGTACAATACATATTGCTTATTTAAGAAATATTTAATCTAAAAAAAAACACAAAAACATGACTTAAGAAATGTATTACTTTGTGCAAACTTTAATTGGCAAATAACAAAGATTGGAGAATTCTCCAATGAGAATCCCTTCATATTCTAAAGGTTCATGGGTCTTGTCTTTTGGAGGCTCATCAGCTGAACCCGAAGGATTCCAGTAAGGTATTGGTCATGTCAGGTCTGTGGTACTGCAGTCACTAAACCAAACTCATTTTCAAAATGAAGCACATTACCATTTTAAAGTTCACCTGGGTGTTTTGAAACTATTAAGCAGTCGACCATGACTTTCCGATTTATCAGGTTATAAATACAAGCTGACTTGCACTCCAAATCCACTCATTAATTACCATGGGAATGTTTAGAGTATAAACAAATGAAATGAGAAAAGAAAGTTGAGCTTCATAAATCAGGTGATCGCTATCCACTTAAAAATGGGCATATCCACAACAATGATGAACTTGAAAATTAGGCTACCAGAGCAGTAATTAACTTGGCTGGAAGTGGATGAAAGTGTTTTGTTTCATGCACACTAAGGGGGATGGCAAAGAAATTATCCTAGAATCAGGGTTGAAGATTTGCAGAAAATGGGGGTCACCAAGTCTCATACGACATTTAAATCCGACATGCTAACAACTAATTTACGGTGTTCTTTAATCTACTTACACAACAAAGTACTGGAACATTGTTCTATGGTCAGTAATGACAAAGAAAGTTTTCTGGAAACAAACTAGTGCTAAGCAATATGACTACAAATCAGCATCACGATTTTACCTCAATTATGATTAATGAAGAATTATTTTGTTTTTAGAAAATAAGTACCATAACTTGCATTTACTGCAAACATACGACATTTTAGTAGGAAATGGCATCCGTTATTTCGTTCCATTTTCTTAAATTCTTTTGATATTGTGGTGCATTTGTGAGTGATTGTGTTATAGAGAGCTGCTTTGTAGAGACACTGGTTGATGGGCTTGTCAGTCTCTCTCTTTTTTGAGCCATGCACATATGCGGTAGTGTTAACGTGATGTGCTGAAAGTGTTGAAAGAGATTTGCGTCATTACCAATGGTCGCTGAAAGCTTTTCCGTTTACATTCAACTTCTTTTTGTTCAGTGTTTCTCTAAAGGCAAAATGTTTCCATGTGACAGACAAGGAATGCTTATTTGTTATAAGCTGCTCAGTGTATCACTGAATGGGTGGAGACATGTGACTACACGTGGAGTAGGATGCTTTTAAGGGGATAGTACACAAACATGCACACTGGAGAAAGTATTAACAGACTAATTTAAAAAAATATAGGAACAGAATTTAAATAGAACTGAAATAACTGACACGGGTAAGATTGTGTCGGTTAAATGTTTTGAATGTAGGCTTTGATATTTTTTGTAATTCATTGCCCAATGCTACAAGAAACACTATAATTTTGAAACAAAAACTGGTTCAATAACCAAAGAATTAGGCTTCTGACCTGGCTTAAACAATGGAAAACCAGTGAGGTGAGTAGAAGATTAGTGTACATGAGATGACCTAGGATGCTTGGAAATCAGAAATTTAAAGAGTGGTCTGATACTTGCATACGTACAATTCTCCTCCCTCAATATCAACTGTAAGATAAGACTTGGCGCTCTTATGGTGGCAAAGCAATGCTGCAGAAAGTGCTTAATGCAGGACTGCAGACAATTGTTTGTGGTGTTAAGCATTGTTATACAAGTGGTTTTATTGACATTCAATATGCTTTACTGTTAGTTTTATATCATATTTTCAATGTAAGAACAATCAACCACACTTATTAACACATGCAGTATTTTGTGTGCCCTTATGTTTAATTATCAGCACTATAATGTAGTATGTTATCATGCATACACTAATCATTCATTTCACAATCATTAAGCAGCAGCTCAGCAGGGCACTAGTGAGCAGAAGGTGCTGAGCTTGCCTACTGTGTCAGAAAGTCATGTATTGATGCCACATTGGAACTCCCTCTCACCTTCATCACACAATACACTTTCACATATTGCCTGTTAATGAAATATACTGGAGAACGAAGATACCATTATTTATCTGTTTCATAAAGAAAGATCATTAAGAGACAATGGCTGGCAAACCCCTCTCTACCTTCATATACATATTATTTTAATTCATTTCTTTTCTGAATCTCATAATTGAGATACATCTCAATACATCAGGTATCATTAATCCCCCGATAGCTCTTTAAAGCAGTAACGCAACACTGTCATGCAAAACACCTTTCATCAATTGATATAAATGTCTTCAAATGCCGAAAACTTGCTTTGTGAGTAAACAGGCCAGTTAGAAAAATTGAAAGGGCGTGGCTACGCTGCAGAGCCACTGGCTCCAACACAGCAAACCAAAAGGTAAAGATCCTTAAGAATCCTCAAGTATAAACACAGCTAAGGCAGCGTACCTGTGGAGTCCATGCAACAGCCAATGGGATAGGCAGGTCTGCTGAGCATTCTGGAGCTTCAGCTGGGTACTGAGAAAACCAGAATAAAGAGAATCAGAATCAATTAATTATTTGCCAAGATGCATTTTAATTAGGGCTGTCAAAGTAAACATTTGACTGCAATTTCATCACATTCACACACACAAAGGAACACATTTGTTGCTTGGCACAAAAGATATCAGATCAATAAAGTTGATTCTCATAAAAGTCCTATGACAGTCCCTACATTTTCAAAGGCAATACATGAACCAGAAAGGTTCAGCATCAAGAAGCGACTATGGTTCTTATACAGTGTCTGATAAAGTGAAGACTGTCAGTAAGAGAGTAGTGTTCTGCAGGTCTGATGCCCAGACCAGACTAGACCAGACGGGTCTGGTGCAAGGACAGGTGCTAGGTAGGATTTATAAATGACATATATACACAACGGTCCATGGAGAAACCACAATGTATCAATAAATACTTGTCAGGAAATCAGCTGTACATTCATGTAAACAGCCATTTACAATATTTTAGAATTGATGACACGTTTTAAAAACAGTCCAACAAGCAACAAAAATCCAGTCACAAGTGTCCTATAGGCAGCATCTTGTGAGCATTGATGAATGGTTAAAGTATGGCTAATGCAAATTGTGTAGCAATAGATGACAGTCTACTGACTATATTTACAAAGTAGAGCAATAGGTTATCTGTGTCTGGTGTGCATATCTGTGTCTATATCCAACCAAATACCACCACCCAAAACCCTGATCTGTGGGGGTCCTGACCATTACAGAACACTGCAAATGGGAATACGAACCAGATCGACTACAGTCTGACAGTGCAAGTGGAACTGTCCCAGGTCATTTAAACAACTGCAGTTTTAGATAAATTATACTAATTGTGTATTTTAATATTTTATGCAATATGGTTATTAATCTGGGATTTGTTTGTTTGTTTATGTAGGCCATTCCACGGCAGACATTGTATAGCAAATGTTATATCAGCACTCAAGGTTATATCGAAGCAGCAAATATCTCGTATACACTTCCCACAAAAATTAGGGGATATTTCATTTGTGTGTACTTCATTTTGAAAGAGCCCCTAATTTTTGTGCAGTATATATACTTACCAGAAATAAAACAATTTAAGTCAAACCCTTGATCTTAGACACAATAACGTCCACCTTACATTTACTTTTTTCTGTTTTTCCACTCTGCCGTCGACACTCTCTCCAAGCATTGTAGACTTCACCTTTACATATTTATGAACTCATTTGCATTGACTATATATCAATTTTCTGTAAGGTAACCAGGTGGAGAACACATCCAAGCCCCTTTTTGCATCCTCCCCCAACAGGCACGCATTTTCAAAAAAAGGTGTGATTTATAAAGTGGAAACCATGAACAGTAGTACATGCACACTGTTATAAATGTGAATCCATGCAACATTATAGGCATGAGGCCCCAGGCAGATGGTACATGTTGCAACTAATAAAATTAGAATTGCATTAAAAATCAGGCTTACATGGAGCCAGGGCCCATGAGAAAAACAGAACCTAATATTTGGTAGAGAACAATTACAGAGGTCAGATGTTCCCTGTAGTTCTTGAAAAGTTTGCACTGCAGCAGGGATTTTGGCCCACCCCTCCATGCAGATCTTCTCCAGATCTTTCAGGTTTTGGTGATGTCGATGCAAACATTGCATTTCAGCTCCCTCCAAAGATTTTATTGGGTTCATGTCTGGAGACTGGCTAGACCACACCAGGACCTTGAAATGCTTCTTACAGAGCCACTCCTTAGTTGAGCTGGCTGTGTGTTTCGGGTCATTGTCATGCTGGAAGACCCAGCCACGACTAATCTTCAATGCTCTTAGTGAGGGAAGTTTGTTGGCCAAAATCTTGCGATACATGACCCTTCAATACAGTGCAATAGTCCTGTCCCTTTTGCAGAAAAGCACACAAAAAGTATGTTTTTACCCCCATACTTCACAGAAGGGGCAGTGTTCTTAGAGTTGTACTCATTCTTCTTCTTCCTCTATAAAAATCTCTATTTGGTCTTATCTGACCACATGACCTTCTCCCATGCCTCCTCTGGATTATCCAGATGGTCACTGGCAAAGATCAAACTTTTTCTGGTGTTAACAGGTGGACCTTGCATGCCCTGCAGGATTTTAATCAATTCTTACCAAACTGCTTGCCTATTTTCCTGTAGCCTATCCCAGCCTTGTGCAGGTCTAAAATTTTGAAGAGGTTGGAGTGTGATTGATTGACTGTGAACAGATGTCTTTTATACAGGTAACAAGTTCAAACTGATGTAATTAATACAGGTAATGAGTGCAGAATATGAGGGCTTCTTAAAGAAAAACTAACAGGTCTATGGGACCCCAAATTCTTGCTGGTTGGTTGGTTGAGCAAATACTTATAAAATGCAAATTAATTATTTATAAATCATAGTTTAATTTTCTGGATTTTTTTAGTTTCTGTCTCTCATAGTTGAAGTGCACCTACAATAAAAATTACCTTTCCATTCTTTGTAGGTGGGAAAACTAAAACTAAAATAGGCAGTGTTTTAAATACTTATTTTCCCCACTGTTATACATTTGGGTCAAATACCCATTTTACGTCCAGTACACTGAGGCAACCAAACAATTGGTCTTGGCTAGCCAGTAAATATAGAGTTTCCCTAGTTTTCCCTTTAGTTTGTAGCGAAATTTCCAATAATTGTGAAACTAGAAGTTATCTAGCCATATCTAAAAACCACCCCAATCCCCACAAGTCAGTTCCTAGAGGTCCCGAGAGATACATTTTCTTAAAGTATGGAATAACTTCAAATTTTAACCGTCAACAAGCAGGTGGACGAGAAGTGATACTCACACCATGCTGAATCTCATAATGACCTTGCACAGTGCCAAACGACCTGCCGCTGGCATTTCTGTCCCAGTGCCATTCCATATCCAGAGGGTCCACTTGTCTCCCTTCACAACCACTAAGTGCCAGATACTGAACCTATTTTGAATGCAAACCTCAATTTTCTACTTTCTCTGTGGCCCCTGTAATCACATTACCGAGATCACTCATGGTCTTATCTCTGCCTTTCCACAACACAGCTTTACATTTCATCTTTAGGGAAAGTAACAATTTCAATTCAGTATTTCGGTAAAGTGCCTTATAATCACAGCCTGTCTGTCGCTAACCAGAAGTAATATAGATAGATAGATAGATGGATGGATGAATGGATGGATGGATAATTTGACTTTTACCCTATTAGCTTTGATTTTCAAAATTATGTTAATGATTAAGAAATGGCATGGGCTTCCAATATATAAATACAATCCCGCTCTCAACTCACCTTGGACTTGAGCTTAACTGTATAGGCATGCTGACGATGAGAGGAGTCTTCTGCCCTCAGCTTAAGAGTGCGGAAGTCATTATCAATGAAGAGCAGCCTGATAAACAAGTCCATATTAAAGCACATATTAAGGCACACAAACCACATACAGGAGACCCAAAACAGATGAGTGTACTCACATCAGAACATATATCACTTTCATCTACATGACCCCAACCCATTAAATAAATAATTCAACTAATAACTACAGCTGCACCGATTGATCAACTGGTGACCATAATCGTCTGGGTTTCATTGTGATTGGCTGCAAACAATGATCGACCAATCAGTCTCACATAACCGATTCTGTAAGTAGGACAGCCATACTTGCGCTGCGTTTCACAGTACCACAAACACAGCCACACATGAAAAACACACTGCTTACACTAACACGAACTCACAATATAATTCTGCTTTTAACACAGTTCAGACAGGTGCTGGCACACACTGGCAACAAGGATGTGTTAGATTTTAGTTGTTCTTCAAAGTGCACATACGTTTCTTTCTGTATAGTGCAATATTAGTGAAGGAACAGTGGTATGGTGTCATTTGGGTTACAGCCATGTCAAACAAAATTGATTGCATTGCTGTCATGTAATTTATGGACAGAAAAACATTGCAAACAGCCAAAATCAGAACCGGCCAAGAAAATAGCAATGAGTGCATCTTTAACATATACAAATTTAGATTTAAATTGGTCAAATGTAGTCTTATGACTGGATTTCAGAATTGACAGATTTGCCACTACTGCTAGTTTTCAGTAGCACTAGATTTGCCACTCCTAGCTTCAGTGACAGTAACCTTAGCAGTACAATTTAGGTAGTTAACTAGACATAAAAGGGAGAAACACTGGCGTTTAGTGTTGCTCATAAAATTAAATCACCAAAAAGAGACTGATAATAGTTAATGAACTCTGAATACAATTTAAAAAGCCACACAGAGTGGTGCACAGATCCAGACCACAAGATCAAAACCTGAGGAAAAACCTGCCAGAGCCCCAAACTGGCAATGCATCCCATATAAACTCAACAGTTAACAGTAACAGGCTAACTCTAACTGAAACACATAACTCACCAGAAAATTAGCATAGGTCTCCAAAGGAACCTTTACTGATTAATTAGACACATACATAACTGCTGCTAAAATGCCTAAAGAAAATAATCATAGTCATTTTGTTGTCTTGAAGCCAGAATTCTTAATAACACTTTTCTGCAGCTGCATCTATATGCCATCAGTACAAAATTTAGGTAACAAGAAAAAAAATACAATAGCTCTGTCTACCAGCTTTATACACCTAGACTGAGGAATATTTATGCATTGCTTGTGAGATTCCTGTAACACGTACAGACCGACCAATCTCAGCCATAAAGACTTGAGTCCTACAATGTTCCCAAACCTGCAGTGATCCAATTTATGTACCTGAGAGACTAACAAATCTGTTTATTTATTATGTTTGGTGGTATTTGTGTGAGCTGGCATATTTGGTATTGTTATTGGTAAAGTCTGCATAGTTAAATCTCGAGCAGAAATTATGACAATTTTTGAACCTACACATTTGTACAGATTTAAGATAACGGTCATCCCTCCTAACGACCCACGTATGACATTGAAATCATGAGAAATAACATTAGTAAAATGTAAAACAAACCAATGAACACCATAGTTAAAGATTGTACTGCTATCATTTGAACAATATTATGCCTTTCTCCACGATCATATCACTGCCACACAAAAAATAATAATTTCTTAAAGTGCTCGATTGTACAGTACAACATCACCAAAAATCAATATTGCAACACGGATTAATAAAAATATTTTGCACAAGCCTACATTGCAGTTCTTTGAGACCTCTCTTTCTTTAACGTTTCCTGGAAACTGTATCTTTCTTACTAGACCATTCACTAACTCTGCTTCTAATCAACATTCCCAACTAACATTCTCATCTTTTTTTCAATGCAATCAACATTACTTCACTTTCAGAACAGTACCATGCCTATGTTCCCTTTTTTTACACTACATGAAGCAATAGGATGAGATAACGCACTCAGTTACATGAACCAATGCCTCAAAACAATTCATTTATTTCCACCAAACAGAAATCCTTTTCCAATCCAGTATGTCACTCAGCTATTCTGCATTCCACCGAGATCACCAAGTGAACTATCGGGCCTTTCTGGCATTCACTTCAGATGATTGAAACAGCGTGACAGCTTGATATCTTGCTGTGAGGATTGATGAGAACATTACATTTGCAACTACAAAATCAGCACCACTCAAACGTTGGAGGAACATTTGGTGTGTGCATACAAACAGGCCACAAGAAGGAGATTCAACAGCACAAAATTTGGTCGAATGAATTCTTTAAAAATATAAGCTGCGATATTGTTAAAGCCACTTTCAACAATTCCACACTGTAGCCTTTTGAGAGCCAGCTGCTGAAAATAGTAAATGTTATTCCATTCTCACAGGTGCCACCAGAGATCATGTGTTTTAAAATATAAGTGCCAGCTAGATGTAGATGGCGAGAGGGACAGCCAATGGAAAACATTTTCAGGTGTCATTATCCTGGTGGGGTGTTAAAAGACTACGGAGAAAGCCTCAGTTTCTATCCCTCACATATGTGCAAGCTGTGACAACCTCCCTCCATGGCCCCAGTGCAATGACTGTCAGCGAAGAAAGAAAAAGACAGAGGCAAACTCACATAAAAATAGCAAAAGGATGCCACTTTTTAAGTTCAGGTTAAAATTTTTATATTTATTGCAGTACGTTACTAAATATTCCACACTGCATACTTCAGTCTAGCTGAGCAGACACAGTATGACGAGCCATAATTTCTCTTAATGCCTGAAACGTTTGGGCTATTTTCAGGATAAGAGTGGAGCCAAGAACTGACCCCATCTTCTCAGCAATTAACACTAAATATGGCTTCTTAAAGGCAACTAAATCTCATTAAAATGACCAGGTTCTGCAGCGATTCCCCCTTGTCTAAACCAATCAGTTCACAACCATGCCAGACTTGAGGCTATTACCACTGATACAAATTAAGAATCTTAATTAATCTCAAGTGCATTTACAGATAGAGTTGTATAATACTTTTGACCACAATTCAGGCTGGAAACATGCACCTTGTCTCATCTCTGCTAGAACTCCAACATTCCTCCATTAAGTGGGCTCCCAAGAAACCTGATTTTCATTTACTAATATCATAATTATATCTGTGACCGCTGATAGAGAAGGTAGTGAGAAGCCTGTCTAAAACAAAGTATTAAACATCACTCAAAAGCCACCATCTGATCACATGTAGGCTGAACCTGTCTTCAGAATCCCAATTGAAATTGCTACATCATGTGAATGAATCTTACATGTCATCAGTTTATATGATCCAATGCTTATATAAATGAAGGTTTCTTAATACAGACAGACAGGTACCATCTTTGCAGAGTTACATGCACACAGACTAAGAAAAAGTAAACAAAAAGTGCACATACCTATCCCACCCTAGACTCTCTATCTCTTTAATGAGCTGTGAATAGTACTGAGGTGGGGGAATGGACTGCCATCCTGGCTGGTTCTTCAGGGCCATTTCCTGATCAAAAGGAAGGCGAACATGAAAACATTCATTTTGCAGTAAAACATATAAATGAATACGTCTAATATGATATCATTAGCATTTACCATGAATCAATAAGTACAGATATTTTAAATTGTAGAATTACCAACAATGTCCGCAGCTCCAAAATAAAACTGACCAAATCTGAAGAATGCTGCAACCTCTGTGTAAAGAGAATAACTACAAATATTATTTTAACCATGAACTAATGCTAATGCCAGTCATTCCATTTCATTAGTGAGTTTGGTCATTAGTGTTAATTAAAGTACTTACAGTGGTGCTTGAACAGTTAATTAATAGTTTAGAATGTGCTATATTTCTCCATAAATGTGGCAAACAATATCAACAGCTTAAAATACAAGTCTATAAAAATCAACAAACTAAATAAAAAAATGTTACTGCCAGTACAAAAGCAAGTTTACATGCCTTTACATAGGTATATACCTGTATATATTCAGTCACAGAAAAAGCATTCTTACCTCAAAATTTATAGTGCTTTATATATTTTAGAAAGTTTAACATTTTGTTTAGAATCTCCAGAACAGATCTGTCATGCCATTGTTTTTAAGGAAGTCCCTTTTTATGGCAGTAAGGAATTCACAAAAGAAGCCAGTACACAAATGAGACAAATGTTGCACTTAGTCATCTATTCTCTGAAAAAACTGACACAATATTATACATTTCTGAGTTGCAAATGTATGTGATATTTTACTATTAGCACTTAATTTAAGAGTGTTTTCATTCAATGAAATGACAATCCAGTGTAAGCAGTTGTCCTGTTGTATTTAAAGAACAGGGATTTGTCAACATCTGATCTTTACAACACATCTGTGTAAGTGAATCATGGCATGAACAAAACTGCCGAAAGTCTATATATATATATATATAGACAGTATATATATATAAACTAAATAATATTCACTTTATTCCACTAACCCACAGCCACACAGATTATGTACAAATGATGGATAATCAATGCCTTCGTTAGCTTCCCAAGGAATGGCTAACCACTCCAAAAACCAGAACAATGATTGTGCGTGGCAGGAATGCTATTAGAAAAGCACTGTTTCCAAAAAGAACACTGCTGCCCTGCAAGTTTGCTAAAGATCATGTGGACAAGACAGAAAGTTAATATGGATTGGGTAGACTGGCCAAAACAACATTGAATTATAATTTATACCAGTAGATTCCAAAGCAAAATTCCAGGACTGAATCTCAAAAGAAAGACACTGAGACTATAAACAAATAATTCTACCAAAGATTGGTTCAAGAAGGATAAGAACATTTTAGTGATGAAGTGGAATGACCAAATCAAACTCCTGACCTTAATTTAGCAGAAATGCTGTGGAAAGACATAAAGCAAACAGTATGTATGGAACAAACCAGCATACCAAAGCTGAAGCTGTGTTGTATGGAGGAATGGGCTAAAATATCAAAGTGTAGGAATGATCAACAGGTGGCAAAAATATTTGTCTTCAGTTATTTCTGTGCAAGTGGGTCACACCTTAAACTGAAAGACGCTAACATACCTTTACCACTTACAGATATGTAATATATTTTATTTCCCTCAATAAATGAATTACCATTTACAGTATATTTGTATACTGTGTTTAATTTGGTTTTCTTTTAGGACTCAAGACCTAAATAATATTTCTGTAGAAATAACTTTCAGGCACCACTGTATTTGAGTAAAGTAAAATAAACTCCCATTAGTTGAAAACTTTAGTACAGTTTACCAAATGAATGGTAAGAATGATTCACTACTAATTAATTACTTAATGTACCTGTCTGACAATGTTCTGATAACATTTCAGCAGCCGTTTCAGTTCCCAACTACAGCGTAATCTGTAAATTAAGAACCCTGGTCAGTTGGCAACAAAGCATCAGCCAGCTTCATCTTAAAACAGTAACTAGACTACATTAAATTAAACAGAATTTCACATACTTTGCCTGCTTCAGTTGATGGTCTGGAGGCAATGTTATTCTCAACCTGAAGTCCTTTTCCTGTCAAAGGAAGCACATGGGCTTACTGTTTTGGCTACAGATTTCCGGTGAATATCAAACTTACTAATGAAAGCATGCAAGGTAATAATATATTTTACTGTGCAATTTACCTTTACATAAAGTTTAAGACATCATCCAACATTGCATGATACTATGTGGCAGTCAAGAGTAATGTTTTAGCATCTGTCAAATCTCATTAGCTTAACTGTATGTTGGATAGGCATTGATTTACCTCTCAAACAGCATTTATTACAAGCAAGTTAAATACAGGATTTAAAAAGAGCAATTGGAGGTGTATTTGAGGATATGCCAGAGACAAATGCATGTAATTTGCCATTCAAGTTGAACATAAATATCAAACAAACTCTGTGCCTTGTCTTTGGATGTGAGATGATGTCACACCAGTATATTATGGTAGTATTATAGGTAGTCTACTAAATTTATAAACAACACAGGTTTTCATTTTCTGCAAAAGAAACATTTGCATATATAACCTGTTATTTTCCACTGACATACCAATACAGAAGATTTAAAATAACAAAAAAATCTGCAAAAACTGGTGTGCCCAATAACGTCCTATTACTTTAAAATACTGCTCTGAACTCCCCACGAACAAAAGACATCCAAGCACATACGGTGGGGAAGATAAGTATTTGATACACTGCTGATTTTGCATGTTTATACATCTACAAAGAATGGAGAGGTCTGTAATTTTATCATAAGTACACTTCAACTGTGAGAGACAGAATCTAAAAAAATCCATAAAACAACACTGTAAGCTTTTTAAATAGTTTATTTGCAGTTTATTAAATAAAATAAGTATTTGATACAATAGAAAACAAAACTTATGTGGTACATAAATCTTTGTTTCAGAGGTCTTAGTTTTTTTCTGTAGTTCTTGAACAAGTTTGCACACACTACAGCAGGTTGTTGGATAAAATCTCACGATACATGACCCCATCCATCCTCTCTTCAATACGGTGCAGTCGTTCTGTCCCCTTTGCAGAAAAACACCCCCAAATATGATATGATATTTCAACCCCCATGCTTCGTGCTTGGGACAGTGTTCTCATCCTTCATTTTCTTTTCCAAACACTGCAAGTGGATATCATAACAAAAAGCTCTATTTTGGTCTCATCTGACCACATGACCTTCTCCCATCCCACTGGCGAACTTCAAACAGGCTTGGACATTTGCTGGTGTGAGCAGGGGGATCTTGTGTGCCCTGCAGGATTTTAATCCATGATGGCATAGTGTGTTACTAAAGGTCATCTTTGAGACTGTTGTCCCAACTCTTTTCAGGTCATTGACCAGGTCCTCCCGTGCAGTTCTGGGCTGATTCTTGACCTTTCTCAGAGTCAGCCTTACCCCATGAGGTGAGATCTTGCATGGAACTCCAGACCTAGGAAGACTGATAGTCATTTTGTTTTTCTAAATATTTGAACAAACAGTTGTT
>JAUZSU010160012.1:0-13889 GCA_034780255.1 Parotocinclus maculicauda
ATTTAATACAATTTGGAATAAGGCTGTAACGTAACAAAATGTGGAAAAAGTGAAGCGCTGCGAATACTTTCCGGATGCACTGTATTAATTAAACAAAGGATTGGCCTATCAACAATGCTCCCACGAATACCTCTAAAACAGTGATTTGGAAAACATTAGCAATTATTAATAAATTATTAGATTTGTTAGTAACCCATTTCCACACAGTCTTAAGCTGGTTTTAGATTAATTTTAGGTTTTTAGTAAGGTAACACCTACTCTGGAAACTGATCTACAAGTGGATAATTAGTTTCTTACAAATGAGGCTAAGTGGTGTGTCTAAGAAATGAAATCATTTTTAAATATTGAGGTTCACTCAAAATCGCTTTTCTTTTCCTGTGAAGGTAAAAGATTGATTCTTGCCATGAGAGTCGATTCGCCTGATCCATTTAAACAGAGTCGTTCAATGTGAACGATTCGTCCTCGAAGTGTCGTCGTGCCTACAAAGCAGCCTCGAGCAAAGACAACTGACTTGACGAAGTGTGAAAATAAACACATTATCAGTGCTCCTTCACGACTAGATAATCTTTCCCTACAGTATGTTTGGATTATATAATAAATATTGTCAATGATAGAGACACTTGATATGCTGCCTGCAACATCAAATTAATATCAAGGTATTAAACGATCTCTCCAGGAACACCAATCTCGCCTTCAGTTCTAAAAATGTTTGCGTAGCAGAGCGATTAGCTTTTAAATCAAGGGCATATATGAAAACTGTAAATGTTTTCCTCAGAACTGTACAAGCATACCAAGTGTGTAAATTGGCTTCAATCAGTTGGTTCCTGCTGAGTTGAAAGCCCTGGAAAACAGTAATTTTGTCAGATAAAGAATTACGGGATTTCTATCTGTTTTGCTGTTATGAGTTTGTGTATTCTAGGAATACAAACACTCAGAGCAAGGAAGGTCATTTTAACCCTTTTCAGCCTAGGTGTGCCAAATTGCATCATGGTTTTATTTGATTCCTGTCTTTTTTTAATGGGTATGGGGTCTGAATTTCAGGTCTCCTTTGCTGAGATTTCAAAATGTCATATTGATAACAGTGATGAAACTTGACAAACAATTCAGCATGGTGAAGATTGTACACACCTGTGGAATACACACACACACACACACACACACACACTCACATTTTTATAATTGTGGAAACTTGCCTTGACATAATATTATTGTAGCTATTATCATAATTAATTCTTATCCTAACCTTAGCTGCGGGAGTAACCTTACACATTTTGTGTCTGTGTTTTGTTTTTCAAATTAAAGACATCATCACCCACACACACACACACACACACACACACACACACACACACACACACACACACACACACACACAATAATCACTCTATACACATGCACCAATACAGTTTACAATGGTGGAAATTTGAACCTTGATGAACATTGCACACATGTCAGAAACACAAATTCTGATTCTGAAGAGAACAATTAGGAGCAGCATACAAAGGAACACTGTACAAAACATCAAAATAACTGAGTAAAGTGGAGATGGGAGAAACCTAAAGAACATCATGCACATATCAGCCTTAGCAAAACACCCACACACAAATTAGCACTGAAACAACAAAAGGTCCCTGGGCAGCAAGGCAAACAATACAATGCAGTATATTGGTAATAAAAACCCAAGAATGTCATATGTCTGCACATTTCATACGGTTAAGCATGGTGGACACCGAAATAACTGTGAAATACCACAAACATGCTAGGACAATATAGAATAATATATACACCAATACAGTTCAGGGCGGCAGATCCCTCAGGAACTTTACAGAACATTCCCATAGTAGTGCAAATTAGAATGGTGGAAATGGGATAACCCTAACAAACAGCACACTCCTTGCATGAACACTCTACATTACAAGTACACCACAATTATTGGGAAATGGACAAATTCTAAGGAACACCACACTCATGCCAGAACATTACAACACAAACCCAGGTTGGTATTATTATTATTCAGCAAGACCGAGATTGCTTTACCCCAAAGAACACCACAGTCTGGCAGGAACACTCCACACACAGCAATGCAATTCTGGAAGGTGAAAATGGCAGAACACACACATTCCAGAACACTCTACAGAAGAAACACACCAATGCAATTCAGCAACTTTGGGGTAGCATAACACAAACACAAATCTACAAGCATTGTGAAATTAAAGGGACATCACACTCTTACATAAACAAATATACCAAAATTATCTGGCATTGTTTTGATGGGTAAATCCTGAAGAATTACCTGGGACTTTATAGACCAAACCCACACAAGTGAAAGGGGGGGTACCACATACTTCAGCATGCAATACAGAAAGCACACACAAAAAACATTGTGTAAATAGAAGAACCCAAAGAAAGACTGCTCACTGAACATCTCACACACAGGAACATTTACAGAACACACCTACAACAGTATAATTCAGCAAAACATAATGGCATAACCTCATAGAATACCACAGTGCTGCAGGAACACACACACACACACACACACACACACACACACACACACAAACCAGTACATTTCAGGATGCTGGAGATGAACCCCAGAACCGTAGTGAACACCACATATATGCCATAATGCTCTAAAAGAACACACACACAAATACAACTAAGCTTGGTGGAGATGGCAGATCCCTGAGGAGTACCAATCTTCTGCCTGGAAACACAAAATACACATACACAAATATAGTTAAGCATGGAGTAGATTTCATAAATCTGAGGAACAACACATACTCCAGGAGTACTATTGAACAAATACACCAGTATCAATTGGCACTGTGGAAATGGATGGACACCAGTCATATGCCAGAATTCTACAGGACACACACACAAGTACAAATCAGCCTTTTCAAAATGAAATAATGCTAGCATGACCACCACAGGCTTGCAGAAACACTGCAGAACACACACATAACAAATAAAATTAAAAATGCCAGAGATGACATTTACCTCAGAAGAACAGCACATACACAATAACACTCCACATAACACACATACACACAAACACTAGTAGAATTAAGTACCTAAAATGAACATCACACACAGGGCAATTCTCAGAACATACATTAAAGAAATTCAGTATAGTGGAGATGGTGTAACTCTTAAGAACACTAAAAATACAGCTATTGTATAGCAGTAGAGTTTAATGATAAATGCAAGTCTGTATACAGCTGGATCAAATTTGTATGCACATGTAAATATATAGATTCAGCAGACATCCTTATCCAGAACAACTAATACAATCTTTGCAATTACAACTCTTGCAATCAAAGCAAATATGGGTTAAAAGTCTTGCTCAAGGACCCAGGAGTGGTGATTTAAGTTAGGATTTTAACTCAGGACCTTCTGGACCATAGCTCAGTACAGTACTGCTGGACTAACATATTCCTTAGAAACTCACAATACACTTTGTGGACTAAAACTTAGTGCTCAGTACTTGCTCTGTCATTGCTCAGCAGACCTAATGGCTGATTTATGTTTCATTCTTATGTTTCAACTTTGTTACAGATGTTTCCCATAAATTTCCTATAAGAAATATAATGAGACAAAAGGAAGGACAAAAGGACAGAAATACATTCAAGATCAAAGTAGTCAAAATTAAGTAAAACTTAATTGGTGGGGTTTGAACTTAAGAGCTTAGGAACTGCTGCTTTTAATATACTGCTCACAAAAAAATAATGAAATACCCTATTATTCTTGTGAGCATTGTAACTTGCTCCAACTAAAACACATGCACTCTCATAGAGCTAGCAGTTAGCTTGAAGCTAGTGTTTTTTATAATGTTGGTCAAGTGATAGCTGAAGATGTTAATAAACATTAATTTATTTTAACAAGAAATGGTAGTTTATTTGCTGTTAGTCACACTGAGCCATGCTCAGCGGAATACACCCAACGCCCCACTCAAACACATTTACATTTACTGCATTTAGCGGATGCCCTTATCCAGAGCGACTTACAACTCATACAGTCTTACTATTCAAGCAATTGTGGGTTAAGGGTCTTGCTTAAGGATCTAACTGTGGCAGCTTGGCAGATGTGGGATTTAAATTGTGGACCATCTGGTCCAGAGTCCAGTACCTTAACCGCTAGGCTACTGCAGTCCCACAAAGTAGATAAAGCAACTGGCCAACGTGGGGTTCGAACACTCGACCCTGAGATTAAGAGTCTCTAAGATGCTCTACCGACTGAGCTAGCGGGGCACCATCACCTGCTTACTAATTACACACACTGTTCATCGTCATTGCTTGCCTATTTAGTCTCTCCTGTCACTTCTTCCTGTGCTGAGTTACTTGGTTCCTTACTCTGTTACAAAGCGCTTCTATTTGAATTATTGCTGTACCTACAGTTTTTTTTACCCGTTTCTTCCCTCGTCTCCGTTTTTTGCCTCACCCTCTGGTTTTGTTGTTTGCTGCTGTGTTTCTGCCCTGGACTGGTTATGGTTTCTAATTTCTGTATTTCCTTAATGAACGCCTATTTCCACAAAAGCTGCGTTTGCTTCCGCCATTCGTGTTCGGCGTTACACCATTGGCAAGTGTGAAATGCAAATAAGTACAACAATGGGACAAATATGAATTTTACTCATAACTTAGTCCCTGGATGGGAGCCAGTTAATCACAGTGCTGGATAGGGATAACTATTGTGGCACCAGGGATGATCTTCCAAGCTGTTCACCTCTCTCAGGCACAGCCAATCCTGTCTGTATATGCCCGACTCAGACAGAACTAACTACCAGGACTCAGACTTAGGTCCTTGTGATAGTGGGCTAGTGTGTTACAATCTTTTAGGGGTATAACAATAAGTACACAACCAATAAAATGGGCCAGCATCACTAGTGCTTCACATTAAACAATGGAAACTAATGGCATGGGTGAGAAATGCTGAAGTAAATTTCAAGAGCTCAAATTTCAGAGCTTTTTTCATCTGCAGAAAGAAAGGTTTGAATAAAGACTGTGGCATATCTGAGCACAGTGTGTGTTCTTATTAAGATCTCTGCTAAAACTCATGGGGCGACTTGAGATTACTGAAGTTTCTTTGTTCAGGAGAAAAACCTGACAAATAGGAGATATAAATGTCTAATTTTCATTCAGTTTGATTTATCTTCAGTCTAATACAAACTGCAAATAAATTAAGAAGATTTCTTTTGTGACTTTCCTTCGGGAACACTTAAAGCTGAAATGTGATTTGATATTGATTTGTGGAAAATCAGTATTAGAGAGTGCCATCTTGAGCTCGTTAGTACAGCCCATTCTACAGCTAATGTTAGCAATAACTGTGGTTGAAATATCAGACCTTGTGTATTGCAAGTTTCCACGTGTGCACCCAAGGAATACAACATACTGCACTGAGCAGCCATTCTACAAAAGTTCAGACAGAATTCCACCAGGCAGGGATTATCCTGAAACCTGCTTTAGTTGATTCCAACACTGCCATTACTTATTACATTGCTGTAATTTCAGGAGACATCGCGTCTGGCAGACAGTCACGTTGGAACAGCCAAGATCAGGTTTGACAGTCTATCTCTGAAGCATACAGTTTGATTTGGTTTTCTCGTCACGTTGACTTTGAGTCACTGTGTGCATACGTTAGCCGCCGTTTGAGCTGCTTCATACAGCATATGCTCATATTTTTAATGAGGCGGCTGCCTATAGAGATAAGAGGATGGAAATGGGCACGGTGTAAACAGCTTTCAGAGCTAAAGTAGTGAGCGACTGCATTTCATGGATACGTAGCAACAATCGAATTAAGACAAACAGGTTACTGTGAGGTATATTTGCTTGGAAAAGTTAGACTTCAAAAGATAAAAAAATGGATTTCTGCACTTTAATTAATGATTTATTATTTTTTTTAAACAAAGTGACACAGTGTAAAACAAGTACCATCAATATTAAGTACCTAAGCCAAACTAAAATGCTCTCGTTCACATTTTGGACAAATGGAAAATAAAACTGAATTAGAAAGACTCAAATGAGCTGACATTTACATCTGTGGGTTTCTTTTTTTTGTACGGCTACAGTATACAGCCATAGTGGTGCTACATTCAAAAATACTTTTTTATTAAGCACGAGAATAGATGAGTTACAACCTTTTCAAAATATATTCACAAAGAAGGCTTTTTACATTCCATCCAGGCGAACAACTTCATGCAGCTTGGGCATATAATTAAATGTAATCATTTTGACATTTGGAAGTTTGTGTATGGGTGTTTTAATATACCTGCAATGGCATTAAAACAGGCAACATTCCACTGCTCACTGATGTGTATCTGTAGTGCTGTGCTATTATCCTGATAAAACCAGCTGAAAGAATTTTAGACCAGAGCTTAAAGGAAGATGTCAGCGTTTTTCAACCTGATTTCTATTTAACACTACTGCAGCAAATAGCATTTTACTATGATTATTTTCTTTATTTTTGGTCCAAATAAATGGACAACCTGTTTACTTGAATCTTTATTTTAAAAGTATTAAAGGGGCAACTGTTGGTGCTGCCATTTAAAGGTTTAGCCGCACAATGAAAGCTATTTAGGAAAGCTATTTAGGATTCCTTTTTACTCAGAACACTCAAATATGTTAGTCCAAAGCAGTCCAAAGCAGTCTGTTGTGCACAGATGTATTGCAGATGCAGTTTTTAACTGTGATGACACCTTTACAGATAAATCTGATGTATATGAAAATGATGTATAGAAAAGGTTCTTATAGTATATTAAAACAACGAACAGCTCTGAGACGGAATTAATATTCTAGTCATTTCAGGCTGAGTCCCAGCAGTGCAGCAATGCCACGTTTCATAGTGTATTTTCTTCTTTACTGACTGAGTAATGCTACTTTAAATGGATTTTAAAATGGATGAAAACACAGTCATTTTCTGATCACACGGTCTGCCGCCTTCATGCAGGTTGTTTGTAACACGTTGCTTGTTTCATGTGTACTTCTAGGTTGAATAAAAATTAGTGAAGGTAGATTGCACCGGCTGTATGAGAAGTTTAAATGCAAAGGTAAACTAATTGATTTTGTGCAGCAGTGCGTTGTTAATAAATATTGCAAAGAAATGTGTTGAGCTACGGCTGACGAAAACGCACATTTACATCAATAAAAGTGATAGATTTAATTTTCGGAAACTATACGGCATGTTATTGTGAGAAAAAAAGACAAATTAAAGTATGACTAAATTGAAAAATCGTGAAATTGAACACTGCATTTATGTGAACACGGCTTGTTAGACACTTTCATTAGCTGTCACATTTTCCACTCAGTGGAGCTTTAAAATAAGCTTTAAAACCAAAATCCTCAAGGATGGACTAATTTGCCCAAGGGAAGATTTTATGGCCCCACATTATCAATACAGTCACGTAGGTCAGCTTGTGCATGGATACCCAAAACAGTGACAAACGCTCAGGCGCTACAAGCAAGTGGTAAAGGTTGAAAAACACCTAAGTAATCCTTTAAGCCATACAAACACAAACACATGGTCTACCTATCATCAATGTCTTTCAGAGAACAGCTAACGACTGGTTGTTTCAGACTGTGAGTGGAAGCTGCCAAAACATTAGGGTGGTCTCGCTGACTGTAGAGGTAGAGGAGCTGCCAGCCACAGTGAGTCTGCGGAACCCTTTTCCTCCTGATATCACAGCGACAGACATCACGCGCTCTCTGCGTGCCCCATCCTTGTTGGTCGGTCCTGGGCCCTTTACCCAGACCTCTGGGTCATCACTCAGCTCATAGATGGAACCATCTTCCAGAGTGTGTTCAGGAGACTCGTCTGAGGAAAGGAAAGCCTCTTCAGGATAGGCAGACAGACGTTTGCCTGGTAGCTGGGAGGTGGAGCGTAAGTGGTATTGGAGAAGCACCCCTTTGGCTTTGGGTTCCCTCTGAGGTGAACCCTGCACCTGCTGCTGCTGCATCAGAGACTCCAGTGATGAGTGGCTCCTGTCCTCTCCTCCACTGGCTGAGTCTGTCCCATCAACCAAAGAGTCCCGCTTCAGCAGGTCTGGAGACAAAGTGCTGGATGCAGAAACCAGGAAGTCCACAGGGCCAGTGTGTGCATTAAGGGAGGTCATGACTTTGCCTGGAGCAAAAGGAAGCAAATGAATGAGCTTGCATTAAGATCAAATCACACTCCAAAACCTTTGGCATCTCACCTGTTATTTTTGGGATTCCCTCCAGTTTAGGAACTGGTAGGGTAACGATGATTCCCTGGGCAGTGCCGACCCAAAGAAGGCCATGACAGATAAGCAGGCTGGTGACACAAGCTGTCTTTTGACCTGTAAGAAGAGCAGCCTTGATGTAACTGGAGTAGTCTGCCAAAGAAATGGCCTTATTTTGTTATGCAATGACACAACACTGACTGACACATAGCACAAAGTATTATTAGATTTAAATGTAAATTGTTTTTAAAAATGTTAATGGTGAATTTAAAGGTTTTTTTTTAAATCAAGATATACACTTACTGGCCACTTTATTAGGCACATCTCTACATCAGTGTGTTAATGCAAATATCTATTCAGCTAATCAGATTGTCAGATCCTTTATTACACTTGAATTGCACAGTTACTGGTTTTGATAACTATTCTAAAGCAAAACGAAGTACCAAAGACTGAATAAAGAACACTTTATGTATAAAAAAACAAACGCAATATCAGTAAATGTACTGTATGCAATTACATTTTTGGTGGACTCGGTAGGCACAATGAACAAGCACACGATTCACTCATATCCAAAAGTAAAAAGTGTATAATTTAAGAAACAACATATTATTTTTACTCCGTTATGTGGCATTTCTTAACATCACCTCGCTACAACCTTAATGGCTTTCTGTAGCTGCCTGCATCTGATGTACAACACTGATGATTGTCTGCATAGCCAAAAGGGACCTGCACCCTCGTACCTGAAGGTACTAATTAAATCCCACTCTGTAGCTCTTATCTTCTGAGACTAAAAAATAGATCAACTTGACCCACCTCTCAAGACAAAAAGAAGACAAGCATAAAAACTCTCCTCTTAATCAGCACCCAGGTGATGGACTGAACTTTTGGCTGTACAAACAGCTGAACACCCACAGCATTACTTAACATTCAACAACTGAGCACTAATCTTGCGCTTTCATGTCATAAATAAATAATAAAGAATAACAAATAAACCCTTTCACTTTTGTGTCCTTTGTGTTAACACGTTAGCTACTAATTCCTGCTTTAATATGAACCAGATTTGTACTAGCGTAAGGATAAACATGCTAAGAAAACAAAACACTTCAAGTGGTACATAAGTCATTATTCTATATTACTGCATCTATATTTGATCTAAAACATTCACAAGTCCTAAAGTAGATAGTAAGGACCAAATGTATTATAGGTTATGGGTTTATATTATAGGTTAAAATATGTGAACCTTTGACATGACTGTTTTGGTATTATATTATATTTTGGTTTCATCCTTCAAACAAAAATATCCAATATCCTTCTGGCTTGTCCATGTGATCATTACAAATTAGCAAAAATATTATTTTTGGAGGCCAGTGGTTTTTTCCTTGCAATCCTGCCATGCATGGCATTGGAGCTCAGTGTATTCTTGATAGTGGACTATCAAGAAAATTATTAGTTAAAGAGACTTGCACGTTACCCTGAGTTTGTTTGGGACCATTACACATCTCGCTCTTGGAGTGATATCTGTTGGGTGACCATTCTTAGGAAAGATAACAATGGCCTTTAATTTCCTCCATGTGTACACATTCAGTCTGATTGTGGATTGGAGTCTAATCTTTAAATACAACTCTTTGCCAACAACAGAGGAGCAACAAAAAACCTTTCAATGTGTAGATTCTTTGTGTAGGACAGAGAATCTTCCAAAGACATATTCAGGCCCAAATTCCTCTCAGAATGATCACTTGTTTATCTTTCTGAATCTACACTACAAGGCATAATAAACACAATTTCCTACTGATTGAGAGAAAGATCAACCTGGCATTATATGAACATTCCAGACTTGCCTGGACTAAGGTATGCAGAGCGTGTTGAAATGTTGATCTCCTGCAGGGCTTCCAGAGTCTCAGTGTGAAAGAGACGGAGTGTGGAGCCCTCTGAGAATGCCATCCACACTCCTCCACCAGCACGGACCATGTGTGTAACACTCACCATAGCATCAGGGTGAGCTTCAAAGCTCTAAAAGTGGCAGAAAACAGAAGGGCTGGGTAGTTTCATAAAACAAACAAACAAACAAAGAAACATGGGGAGAAATGGGGAGAAATGGGGAAAACCACTGCAAACATCAAAGTCATAAAGAAAATAGCAAGAGAAAGCAACACTAAATAATTACTAAAACCACTTATCCCTGGATGCAACTTTGCCTTTACCTAAGCACACCAGTTGTTTGGCTTTAATAGCAAAAACATGCAGCGCATCTGCATACACAATGTTCATTTTATGTATACTGTGGCTCAAAAAAAGCATCACTAAACAAGTCAATGGCTTTATATATCATTTGGGTTCCTGAAAGACATGCATACAAATCGGTCATAATAAGATTGTTGTTCTATGCAACTGCATACATTTAAAATACATTTGGAAAGCTTGTAGTTCATTTTTAGGGAATTATTCACGGCACTGCAGATGCTAGAACGCTGCATAGCATTTACAGTGATGTACAACTTTATCCAAATCAGAAACAGTTGTGACCTATGGAAAATGCAAATAAAAATGTAATGTGTCTTACATTTACTTTGACTTTTATTTCATTGCAGACAATAGGAACCCAATATATTTCATGTTTTTAATAACCATCCATTCCTGCATTTCAGGTCTACAACATGTCACAAAAAGTTGGAACAGGGTTATTTAGGGCTAGTAATGAAGTAAAAAACCTCAACAATGATGTGATGTCAACAGGTGACTGTAACCATGATTTAGAGTAGTATGCAAGAAAGAACGAGTTTTGAGGAACAAGGATGGAAAGAGGATTTCCAGTTTGTCAACAAATGCATGAAATAATATTGAATTGTTTAAAAACAATGTTCCTCAAAGGAATATTGGAAGGTATTTGCATATTTCTAACTGTACCGTTTAAAATATCATTATTTAGCACGTGCAGGGCAAGAGCACAAACCTATATTGACTACTGAAAATCTCAGATCAATCAGTGGCACTGCTTCAACAAGGAATTATATAGGATAATATTTGTTAAGCACTACAGTGTGAAGTGACTTTCACAAATGCCACTTAAAACCTTAGTGTGAAAAAATAAGCCCAACCATGTTTTCTAGTAGCGTCAATTTGTCTGGGCACTGAAGCATCTAGAATGGACCATTACACAGTGAAAATGTTCAGATAAATCAGTAATGCAAATCTTTTTATAAATAAATGGACATTGTGTGCTATGGACCAAAGAAGAATTTGGGTAATTTGTACTTCTGTGATGGCAATTTGGCAACATTGTGTTTTAGTACGACACAAGCTGCCTTCAGCACAACTTCAAGGTGCTTACAATCTTTTCCAGGGATGTGCATGCATGTTTCAACCAAACAATGCAAAACCACATGCTGCACACATCACAAAGGCAGGAAGAGGGAACGGGTACTGGACTAAACTGCTTGCAATTGCTTTACTGTCCAAACCTTTTGTGGAATGACAATTCTTGGATTCACACAGTGAAATAAAAGTCAAAGTAAATATAAGAAACAATTCACTTTTAAAAATTATCAATTTCCATACTGTTTCGGCTTTTTTGATTTGAGATGTTCAAAAACATACAGAATGTGTTATGCTTGCAAATTCATGACATATATCGCCAAGCAGATCTGACAAGAAATGAGTAGGAATAATTATAGTATTTAATTGAATCATTTTGGATGTTCCCTAAACACTTAAAACATGTAAAAAATAAAGTATATTTAAATAGCCTGTATGATCTATTATTAAAATCTGTGAGCAACAGCAAATATCTTGTGAGATTCTCATCTTTAAATGAGTTGATTTTCCAGCTTCTGGAGCCAAATATATTCCTGGGATTAAACACCAGGGAGGAAGGAGCTCCTTGCGGCAAACGCTGAGGATGGCTGAGCTGTCAGAAGTGATCAAAGACTCGCATGCAAACATGCAGTTGGACTTCTACAAGAGGAAACCTTTTATCTACTGCAAAGGATGAGCTATTATAATGTAGCTCACAGTAGGAAAGCCGTATCTCAAAAGATTGAGCAAAACTATAATTCACGCTCTACGATTCAACCCCGCTTCACTGCAGATGAAGGCGACTTGCCTCGTTGTTTACACCTGCCATCAAATGGTCTCTAGGAACCGCTATGGAAAGGTGAGGATCTTTGAAGAGTAGTTTCGTTGTGTAGAAGATGGGATCAAGAGGAAGTCACATTTAGCATATTTTAGTGTCTGGAAATTGTTGAACTGTGTTCACCTGTGTGCTGAGGTTACTGCTGTCAACAACAGCAACTTCATTTGCGCAGCTGGCCCACACACGCTCGTCTATGTTGAGGAGTTTAAGCACTGGTGCATAACCAATCACTAATAGTTTGTTGGAGTCTGGATCCCACAAGACTTCTGAAAACATGGCAGAACATTGTAAATGTTAAATAACATATATCTGCTCATTTTAATACAATAAAGCCTTTCTCAGTAGTATGATTTTATATTTGTGCTTCGGAAATACATCGCAACTGCTGGCCATGGTTGGAACAACCCCTGAACAAACATAATAGTCCCCTCCTCACTCTCCAATAACTGCCAGTGAATAGGTATTAAAATTATATGCAATGCAATTCATAACATCAGATACATTTACCACACTGCACTGTCTTGCAGCAATCATAGCAGCGTCAATTATGTTCACATATTTGTTGTTTTGAGTCACTGTCATCAAAGTCAAATCCGAAAAATTGTCATAATAACTATTTGCAACTAAATAATACAATATTCGCCTCCTGACATCTGTGCCACTCCACTTCCATTTCAATTACAAATGTTTTGTTATTTATGTTTGGAATATGAGTTTAATTAAGATTCATCTAGCAACAGCACCTCAAGACCTTATGGTCTGATTCTGTATCCCAATTATTCCTGTTGTACCTCTGTGTTACACTGCAAAAACCATCTGCTATTTACAAATTCATATGCTAAATAAAGGAACATATTCATATTCATTGTGCATTTTTATTGGGTCCCAAATGCTAAACTTACTGCCAAAATTCTGAGACCACTAATAAAAATTATTTCATTTTGCAGTGTAATGATTTGCCCATAAGCATAATTAATACCCAAAACACACTTCAGAGCTTAACACACTAAGACCAAACATTAATGAGTGCTGACTGTCACAGACTTTTCTCTTCTGTCACCAGACCTAAACTCAGAGGCACATAAAGCCAAGCATTCAGTAGAATCACAAGATGTTCTTTGGTACATTGAGGCATCATGCTGGGATAACATGGACCATCATGGAATACATGCCAGCTCATGTTCACACTGTCAACAGTAAAAGGGGGCATAACCAAAATAACATATAACTTCTAAATTATACTATATGTATTTAACACAAAGATTCAACTTTTCATTGATATTATCCTGATTTTATGATGCGTAATGAAATAAGAGTATTATATTTAAGATAAGTATCTTTCAACACGAAAAGATTTTCACTCGTGCTCCCTGACCTTGTAACAGTAACTGTAGCTTAATGAGAAGTATTAATAAGAACTCACTCATTCATTTAATTTATATTACATTTTGTGTGAGTTGCTATTAAAAATTCTGCTGTGATATATTTGTGTTTATACAACAGTTAGTTCCGACCTCGCAATCTGATTGGTTGAGAGGTGTTCTAGCCGTGCTGATATTCGTGATAACA
>JAUZSU010160023.1:0-13889 GCA_034780255.1 Parotocinclus maculicauda
ATGTTGGCACCTCCACATCATTGCATTCAGTTTTTATTCACAATTTGTTTAGTGTCCCAACTTTTTTGGAATCCGGTACACAGTCTTACAGTCAAAAATAATTGTTGGTTAAGGGCCTTATCCCAACAGTTGATAGAGTTGGGATTTGAAAATTGTCCCTTCTGATCCATAGTCCAGTACTTTAAGCACTAGTCTATCACTATCCTAAAATAACTAAAAGTAGTTTAAATATGTGGAAGTATGTCATATGATTGTGCCCTCTGGTGTTTAAAAATGCAATTGCATTAGATGGTAAACAGAACGCATGTCACATTGTTAATTTCCGTGATGCGCATTTTGCCATTTTTGCATTGTGATGCATCATATCGCGCATATCGTCGCACCCCTAATTTTAATATATTATAGGATTGTTTTATCAGATGTTAGATGAAAATAGATATTTTTTATAGCATTACATGTTTTTATATGTATCTCTTCTTACACCTCTCTACTTTGCACAGACATGACTTTCATTCATGAAAGCAGCAAGACATTTAGTAATGGACTGGTGAACTTTGAGAAAATGGTGAGTGTAATTTTATTTTAGTAAATTTAATTCCAAAGCATGTTTTCACTAGATTCCACTAGATGTGGAGGTTACTTACTTGCCCTGAACAGCCTGTTCTACATTGTCCCAGAGATGCTTTAGGTCAAGATACTGAAGGTCAGGGAAGTAATCAAAACTCGCTGTTCCATGTTTTTAGCACCGATTCATGATTATATGATCTGAATGGCATGGTACATTGTCCTGGTGAAAGAGCTGCCATTAAGGGACAAACTTGGTCAGCCACATGCTTAAGTAAGTCCTACTGTGCAAACGGTCACAGAGGACCCAGAGTGTGCCAAGAAAACATTCCCCACACTATTACTCCACCTCCATTAGGTAACTGTTGTCACCTGATAGTAAGCGTTCATCAATTCCTGCTGCCAAATTATTGCATGAGAAAACCCCACAAGGTTGGCAATTTTTTTAAAATAATGACCTCGGCTAATCTAGCACAGATGACCTTGCTTCATTAAAAGTCGCTCAGATTGCTCAACATTTCCATTCTAATGTGGATTCACACTAAAACTTATCCACAATAAAACTTTTTAACTTTATTGAATGCTGCGGAGTCATTCTGTCTAAATGTTTAAATTCCTGCAGGGAAATTGCAACAGTGAAAGGGCAAATGTTTCTAATATAGTGGCCACTCAGTGTACATGCACTATTTGGCAAAAGGTATGTGGACAACACTCCTTGATTTTGATTTGAGGTCTAATGGGTAGCAATGTACAGGACAGTGACTTTATAATATACCACCTTTGCCACAATCAGTCAGCTAGAACTCCCCCTGTCAAACACAAGTGCTTTTATTGTTTCTAAGAGCAAAAACAGTTCAGTCATTAAGTGGTAGACCAAATTCACAGAGCAGGGCCGCCAAACCCTGAGGCACGTAACTTTAAATTGGCTCATGACTTGTGTGTTGATATAACCTTGTGATGAATATGAATATAGCCATTGATGCTGATGTGACATTAAATACAACTAATAAACTAAACTAAACTAACTAAAGCATGGAGCGTATAAATATTGCCTGTATTCAACATCAGCACAATAACTCTGTCTGGAGCTCATGAAAAGGGTTTCGACACCAGAGCATATTACACCCAATATATCTTAGACTTTAATTTGCACAGTTTTAATGGGATAATGAGTATTATTTAATATTTGATTATTTAGTGGTCATAATGTTTTGGCTTATCTATGATGTTCCTTGGCTGTTTGCTGTACTTTATTAGTCGTTGAAAAACAAAACATATTTACCGTATAAGATTTGATTTGGTTTTTATTTTTAAATTCTGCATTACATTATATGGATAAAAGTATTGGGACACACCTCTTAATAGCTAACTCAAGTGTTTCATTCAGTCACATTGGCACATATGTATAAAATCAGTCACCTAACCATACAGTCTGCCTTTACAAACATTTGTAAAAGTTAGTCATCCCAAAGAGCTCACTGAATTTGAGCACGGTGAGTTAAGAAGTTGTTATAAAAGATGATCGTCTCTTAATGTTACATTTTTTACCTCCGAGGTATTCTACCACCAGCTGTGAGTGGTATTATTGAAAGCTGGAAGTGATTAGAAACCACAGCAACTCGACCAAAATGTGTCAGACTGTCACGTCGGTGAGTGCTGAGGTGCATAGTGTATAAAATTCACCGAAGCTCTGTTGACTCAGTAACTGCAGTTAAAAACCTCATCTGGCATTAACATCAGCGCATCAGCTTTATGGCATGGAATTCCCTGACCGAGCAGCTGCATGCCAGTCTTACATCTCTAAGCACAACCTCAAGCATCAGATGAAATGATGTAAAGTATGCGTCCACTGGACTCTGGAGCAGTGGAAACATGTTCTGTGGATTAACAAATCATGTTTCTCTATCTGGCAGCTTGATGAACATGTCTAGGTTTGGCAAATGGGGTTGCCCTAGGCCCATTAGTTAAAATAGAAGGAAAAATCATTTTGGACAATTATATGCTTTTGTCCATATAGTGTACATATGCATGGGGTCCCTTAGGCCAGACTTTTTAATTGCTTGTTTTGCGGATCCGCCGACGATCATACTTGAAGAATACAAAAAAATATATATTCTTTTTTTTTTTTTATTTCTCGGATCCGCCGCAGCACCAAAGGTTGAAATTGAAACGGTTTTCTTTTGTTAATTTTTTTTTTTTTCAAGATTCACTTTAATTTAATTGTAGGTTAAATAAATTGTATTTTTATTTCTTCCTTCTTCCTTGTATTAATTCCACATAGTCCTCGAGAAATTAAAAAGTGCTAAAAAAAAAAAAAGATTTTTTTTTCCTCCCTCCTCAGTAGATTCTTAAGTAGGGCCATCCAAGGAACAAGCAATTAAAAAAGTCTGGCCTTAAGTATTTCACATTTTTACGATAGACAGGGGAACAAAGTTACGTGGTAACTGACACCATCTGTAATTGTGCCAGATTTAACTTTGACTCTGTGGCCACAAATGTACTGAAGGGTTTCACAACACGGATGAATGAAGGACTGAATTCAGAACCATTTCATTTACTTGGTTTGACAAATCAGCTGACTTGGTCATAAACTGTTTAATTTGAACTTATCTGAATTCATATTATATATGGTATATAATCATACTGTTTGTTTTTTTCTTCAGCATATAATTGCTAATACACTCCGGACAATGAGACACTGCAGGAGTCAACCCTTTAGTAAGTTGGTACTCTGCTATATCTGTAACGCATGCTGACTGCGCAGGCGTGCACCTGTTAATTGTGCGCACCTGCTCAGCATCAGCAGAAAGACTATTTAATCTCTTCGCCCGCACTCATGTGGCATTAAGCTTTGTTCTTTGGCTATGTTTACTTCTGTTTTGATTTTCGTTTATTTTATGTTACGATAAACCTTTGTGTTTTTTGCAAAGTTGCATTTGCATCTGCCTCTTCAATACATGCTGTGAATAAAACCCACACATTTATAGAAATTTAATTAAAAAACACATTGATTTTGAACCCTGGTCCTAGTGTAACAGTGATCTGAACGATTCAGTGATTTCTTGCTCCTTCATATTCACATTGACATTGATAGGGAATCACCTATAAATGAATGAACTGGCTTTTCTGCAATCCTGACCAGAATTAAGCAGATACAAAATGAATGAATGAATGAATTGATGTATTACAGCAGAGACACAACATCTAAGATTGCTTACTAACCTAATTAACCTAATTATAACATAATTACTCAAGCTTTAAGAAGGATAGCACACGTTATGGTAATTGCACTTCATTCATCTTCATACCTGCTTAATCCAAGGGAGGCGATCAATCACAGCAGGTAGTTGTACAATCCCAAATCAGAAAAAGTCGGGACAGTGTAGACAATGCATAAAAAAAAAAAAGTGTATCTTATATTTACTTTACCTTTTTTTTCATTGCAGGCAGTATGAACCTAAGTTGTCATGTTTTGTCTGGTCATCTTCCTTTTCATTTGTTAATGAACATCCTTTTCTGCATTTCTGACCTGCAACTAATTCACAAAAAAATTACAATAGGTGATGTCAGCAGGTGATTATAATCATTAACTATGAGCAAAAGTAGCATACAGGAAAGCATGAGTTTTTATTGAGCAAAGAGGAGCAGAGGATTTCCAGTTTTTTAACAAATGCATGAGAAAATTACTGAAATGTTTAAAAACAATGTACCTTAAATAAAAATAGGAAGGGATTTATATATTTCTCCCTCTACAGTGAATAATATTAATAAACGAGTCAAGGAATTGGGAAGGAATTTCAATGCGTGATAGGCCAAGGACGCAAGTTTAAACTGAAGAGTTGTGATCTTTGATCCCTCAGGTGGCACAGAATCAGTAGCTGCCATTTAGCAATAGCTAACAGAGCCAAATGAGCAAGGGATTACTCTGGAAAAGCTTTGTCAAGCAATAATTGTTCAAATAGACATTAAAACTGCCACGTGTTAAGCAAAAATGCAAAAAAAAAGCCATGTCCATCATGAAAGTGGAAATGTGTATTATGGTCAGATGAATCAGTTTTACAGATCTTTTTTAAAAACCAAACAACAAAACAATAGATTGTTATCAGTTAGTCCAAAACTACCTGTCAGGTCTGTCATGGTATGGGGCTGTGTTGGTGCCAGTGCAAAGGTCATTTACACTTCTATGAGTAAAGCATTAATGTAGAACAGTACATGTGAATAAGAGCAACATAAAAAACACATTGGTTTTCAACCCTGGTCCTAGTGTAACAGTGATCTGAACAATTCAGTGATTTCTTGCTCCTTCATATTTACACTGACTAGGGAATCACCTATAAATGAATGAACTGGCTTTTCTGCAATCCTGACCAGAATTAAGCAGCATAATTTTTTCATGGACATCTTTTTTCATCAAGAAAATGTAAAACCACATGCTGCACTCATTGCAAATGAGGCATGGCTGTGAAAAAAGAGAGTACCTGTACTGGGCTGACCTGTATGCAGTCCTGACCTGTCCCAAGTAGTCGTGTGTGGAGAATCTTGAAATGAATAATGCCACAACAACAACCCTACATTGTTTTACATCTTTAGACGTGTTTACAGAAAGAATGGGACAAAATAACAGCTTAAACACTTAATTGCTTGGAATCCTCTGTGCCAAAATATCTTTTAAGTATGGTAAAATGTTAAATGCTTTACTGTCCCAGCTTTTTTGGAATGTGTTGCAGGCCTGAAATGGGTGTTTATTACCAAATGAAATTAAGTTATTCAGACAAATCAGGTTCATACTGTCTGCAATTAAAATAAAAGTCAAATTAAATGGAAGAAACACTTTCTTTAATATGCATTTTTCATATTGTCCCAACTTGTACAGATTTAAGATTGCAGTATAGTTTGTATTTATAGTGAAGTATACAGTACTGTATTGTTTTAGCAATGGCATAATGACCTTATATAATCGTGTATTATACCTTTGTTAGATATTATAATTTAACCAGAATATACAGGAAGTTTGTATACAGAAAATCAGGAATGGTCTCTTGCGAAGGTGAACAGGGTGGAGTAATATACCATTGCTAAAACAACAAATCAAATGTTTGCCTAAGACTTGTTTGTGCATTTTTTTCTGCCGCTGTTGCTCCTGTAACAGGATTGCTCAATTAGGGCTTTTGGCAGTCAACCACAATGACTAAAAAGACTACTGATTGGAGAAAGCAAGTCATGTAGTGTGAACAGTACAGCAATCTGAAGACTCTAAAAGTTGTGGAGTGTGTCTGAGGCATTAGAGTTAGATTAGATTGGATTAGATTAGATTAGATTAGATTAGATTAGATTAGATCAGATTAGATTAGATTAAACTTCATGGTCATTACACATGTACAGGAACAATGCAACAAAATGTAGTTTAGTTTAGCATCCAATCCAATGGTGTTGTGATCAAATTTAAATAACAAAAAATAGTCTATTGATTAAAAATGTATCTTTTTCAGACCCTGAAGTGTCTCCAGCCAGTAAGAATCCCCAGGAAGTTCGCAACTACGTGCGTCAGCTGTCTGTCATTGATAATCAGAGGACCCTTTCACAACTCTCCCTTAGACTGGAACCGAAGAGGGCCTAAGACCTAAGAGCCTAACCACTCAGTGATCTCTCTCTCTTTCTCTCAGCCTTGTCATCCTCTCTTTCTTACTGTTTCTTCTTATCTAACACACATATACATGTAAATACATACAGCATCCCTGTTAGTAGATGCATACTACACAAATGCAAAAACTTTTTAGTACTTACTGCGTGTCCAACCACTGCCAACCTCTCAGTCCTTATATCTGTATGTATGAGCAATCTGTTATTCATGTTCAGGTTTTATATGTGCATGTGAAAGGCAGGGTCAGTCATTTCTACAGATTTCGTTACAGAGTTAAGAGTGACCTTATGTATTGGCACTCGGTGAGCTGATTTAAATGGTATATGTATCATGTGTGTCTGACAAAGCTTTTTAGATTCATTCCAAAGTAAGCTAAGGTAATCTCCACATACTTTGAATAGGCAGTCTGTTCACCCTCTAGTGCACTATTATCGAACTAAGAAATAATATGACTTTTATAATATTAGTTAATAGTCAATCGTTCTTTTAGTGCTAATCTACTGAACCAAATGCTGTATGTGCAAATATAAGTAATCACACTAACAATGTTCTGTATAATAATATAATAAATATATTAACAGACAAACAAACTCACTGACCACTTTATTAGATACACTTCCTTGTTTCTTAAGTCAGTGTCCATTTTTCCGTTCCACTTACCATTTAGAAGCACATTATAGTTCAGCAATTACAAACTGCAGCAAATCTATTTCTCTACATACTTTATTGGTTTTCTTTACCCTGTTCTTTAATGGTCAGGACCCCCACAGGGCCAGCATTCATCAGATACTATTTGGGTATAAATGACTAAGCTGCCTCGTAAGCAAGAAGGTCCCAGGTTAAATTCCAGGGTGGAGCGCCTGGGTTCTTTCTGTGTGGAGTCTGCGTGTCCTCTCCGTGTCTGCGTGGGTTTACTCTGAGTACTCCGGTCCAAAGACATGCGCGTTAGGTTAATTGATACTTTAAAATTGGCTTTGACTTGTATGTGTATATACATGCCAGTAAAAGTCCCCACGAAGTGCCTCACAGCAAGAACATCCCATGTTCAATACCTGGATGGAGTGACCTGGGTCCTTTCTGTGTGGAGTCTGCATGTCCTCTAACCTTGTCCTCTCCGTGTCTACTCCGGTTCCCTCCCGCAGTCCAAAGACATGCGCATTAGGTAAATGGATTACTCTAAAATTGGCATTGACTTGTGTGTGTGTGTGTGTGTGTGTGTGTGTGTGTATATATCTCATATATATATATGAGACTAGTCTTGAGTATGAACTTGTGTATGAATTTAACCCTGTGTGTGTGTCACTAAGATGGCCACTGATGCCAATAACGACATTAAAGAAGCCAAATAAACAAACAAACAAATAAAGGCACAGCAGTGCTGCTGGAGTTTTAAAATACTTACTGTGCATTTGAACGTCATCCTTTAATCACTGCTCACAGGATGCTGCCTTTTGGATGCTAGTGGCTGGACATTTTTGTTGGTGGACTAGTTTCAGGAACATCTACCAGTGATCCAGTCATACCAGCACAACATGCACCGAGTGATCACTGAGTGATCCCCCAAAGAGAACCTGATCTATGGGAACATATTAAAGGGAACTAACAATGTGTGTAAAGTAACACTACTACAGTATGCAATTATAGAACTAAAAAGTGTTCCTATATGGTCAGTGAAACTGACAAAATGGACAATGAGAGTAAAAACAAGGAGATGGACCTCATAAAGTGGCTGGTAAATGCGTTTATTATTTATAACGACCCACATCATTATTCTCATTCAAGGACCATAATGTTATGGCTGGATCATTTCTGTGTTGTGATTTCTTGTGGCATTTTAAAGACATTTCGTTTGAATGTTATTTGAATTGTCCTCAGAAGATAAGTTTTGTCTGCATAGAAGCTGTAGCATACGTGTCCAATGCACTTCCCTTGTGTATAGAACATTGTGAATAAACGTACTGCTGAATGCATTGTTCCTGGCTGCTCCGCTTTGCTATAAGGGGTTATTCTGTGCGTGGCCGTGCAGCGGCAGTGTGACTCTAAAACGCGCTCCCTCCTTGCCGCGTGTCCTCTTATGGAAGTGCAGCAAAAACGAGAGCCAGTGCGACTCTGCTTTGATTTATGACGGAGCTCCGATACCGACTACAACGGGGAACGACAATACGACCGGAGCAACAGGTAGGCTAAAGAGGCATGCTTTAATATTTAACAATGCATCCTTTTATCGTATATAACATAACAACTTAGACAGAGTGACCACTTTTTAATAAACAACGAGAAATATTATTTATAGGTACAAAATAACACTAACTGACTCCGTTAAGACTGAATAATTTTACAACGTCAAAAGATTGAGACGTTAATAGTTAGCCAATTAAAAACTGTAAACAAACACAAGCAACTGTGTTAAAGTAGAAACGGTTCTACTTTCTGGACCTCTGTACTTTCTGCGTATGGAAACACTTAGAGATTTGTCAGAGATATTTTGATCCTGTGACAGAGGATTCAGTTTTCCTCTGATGTCATTGTCTGCAGAGCCACAGTAATTATTTGTAGCTTGTTTTTCGTGCTTTAGACTTTCGTAGCCTGTATTCAAGGGTCGGATTGGGAAAGTCGTCTACTTAATAACCTCTAGTTCTGAATTAACCCTAAACAGAGTAATGACGTTTCTGATCCTTTGCAGGCCGTAAACGTAATCCTGATCTGCGTCTTCCCTTACAACATATTCATCATATTTAGGCTAACAATGTAGAAATCAAAAGAAAAGAATGCTGTGTTAAGTTTGATGAAGGAAAAGTTATTATTCTGGTATTTATTAGGCTTACACAGTGTTCCCCCTTGGGGTGGAGGTGGGGGTGGCTTGAGGGGGTATTGGGGTGGCTGGTACTGCTCCCTAAATGAGGAGCGAGTTACCTTAATCTTGCAAACACAGGGCTACAGTGCACATTACGGTAGTTGGTCCATCTAACATAACCACTGGCCTAAACCTGACACCCAGCTCTAATGTTCAGAACTCAATAATCAGAGAAATCTAGTCAAACTTTCATTTTGTAGTTTTCTCACACTGAATACAGGTATGTGTGCTCTGAAACAGGACATTGAACAAAATTACCATTAACCAGATATGACTATAGTCACATAATCTTTTTAGGCTACTATAATGTAAATATGAAGGGTGTGTTCACAAGAAAACTACATGCAAACAGTACGTAAGTGTGTCAGCGCTACAGATAAAAACACAAGTAGAATTTCAAACAGCATCAGCATTCTTAAAACCACCACAATTTCAATTTATGCAAATATACATTATGGTGTGGTATGATGGACCTAATACTTTTGTTTGATTCTACCCAAAATGCATTGATAGACAGAATTTCAAAAAACATGGAAGATCAGCCATTTGAAACAGACTCAATGAGTGAATGTGAACCTGTTTATGTAGTACAGTTTAGCCAGAATATACAGGTAGTGTAGGGACGAGTAAAGGAGTACTACTCACAGTGAGACAGGTACATTCACTTACAAATGCCATTTACAGCCTGTTTCAAATAAGCAGCTGAAAGTCCTATACACAAACATGAATAACCTGCACAAAAAAAGTATGTAAACACATCGACCGAGTTAGAACAGTCTCTAGGCCATACCTGAGCTTACAAGTTTGACCAGTATGGTTGTGAACTTTCCAGTGAATGATGGACTTCTGCTCTTTAACTCCCACCTCTACTTGCGAAGATGCAGTGTTGATTGACTCGTGTGACCAGCTGGGCAGAATTACCTACATGTACTGCTCTGGGATGTAACAAACAATAGTAATATGCTGCCAGTACATAACTAAGAAATTAACATGGGAATATGTAATAATAATTAATTAAAATATGTAATTACAGTTCAATACGGTAGCGTATACAGTAAGCCAAAAGTCTGAGACCTCTAGTAAAACTGCTTCAATTTTCAATTTTTTACAGCTGAACACAGTTCCGTTTATGACAAATTATATAATCATTATAACAATTTCAGCGAGAAGTAAAAAAAATTCACGTATTAAAAAAATTAGTATTTGGTATGTTATCCCTTTTTCTGCAATGATAGCATGCACTTAAACTGGCATGGTCTCCACAAACTTGCATCAACACCCATGACCCATCTTATCCCAGCAAGATATCACAATATTTTAAAGAGCATCATATGATGTTACTGAATCTTCAAACGCCCCCCATAAATGCTTGATGGTGTTTAGGTCAGGTGGCTGTGGAGGAAAATCCATAATAATCCTGTCAGATTCACTTAAACTATTATGCTTATTGCATGACGAAGTATTAATTTAGAAACATTGTATTAAAAATAGAGAAAAGTGGTCTCAGATTTTTGGCTCCCAGTGTATATACAGTGTTAGAGAAATGTTGCATTGTAACATTTTAATAAAGAGGTTGATCCCTGCAGGAAACAAACATAAATAATAATGGGACTCAATTTATTACATTAAACAGTAAATAGTAATAGTAATACAGACATGTGTAAGCGTATATTCAATGTTCACATTATTTTTTTTGAAACATTACACTGACCGAAATGGACATTACCGTAGTCACACATTAGTTTAGATACTTTGCACATAGTATTTATTTTTAACAATGACCTTAATTAAAACACAATATGAACACACTGAATACAGTACTGTACTGTACAATACTGTCATTTTTATCTTAAACTAAAATGTTTTTATGTTGTTTTCTGTCTGGGATTCTAGTGTCCTTTAGCAGGTGTCACACAGGTTTGCTCATACTACATTTCTGTCATCCAGACATGGATTGCATCTATATAGGACAGGTGTTTCCTTTTGTATTTCTTAAGACCTTGGGCTTTAAAGCATACAGACATCGTGGGAATATGTTGTATTTTAGGCTTCCTAATGCACTTAAATATTTGCACTGAACTGTATGTTGAAATAATACTGTATAATGAAGTGCAAATACAATATTATACAATTCAGTTGGATGGATACCGCAATATTTTAAAGGTACTATTAGATGAGGATGATAGAGTCAGGTCTTATTTATTTATTTACAAATAACCGCTAAACACACACAAGTCAGCCATTCCACACTCTCCTTGCAGAGCACTGTGGAACTGGGGTCATTTAAGTTCACAAGTATCACAGTGTTCTTCAAAAGCTATTTCTAATGACCATATGGGGATTGGTCCTAATATTAGAATTCATGACTATTTCCACTAGAAGATCTGCCTTTTTAAAGAAATTTCTCATTATTAGAACTTGTTCTAGGATTATTATTTGGTAATATTAAAGCTATATGGATATACTGTATCATCTGTACCATACCGCTAAATGCAATACGAGTGAGAAGTTAGCTGATTTTCTTTATGTAATTATATGCTAACTTCTAGGTAGCTCTTTTTGAAGCGACTCTTTCAGTATGATTACAAAAAGTGACTGGTGAGTGTAAAATTACATTAACATTGTGAGAATTGTTCTAAAATTGCCCTGCATTTCATATTGTGCTTTTTTCCTTTTTTCTGTCGTACTTCTAACGACATTTCATTATAAACTTACTGTCGCTGTCCTCCATGGCAGAAAAGACCATAAAAAACATACACAAGACGTGAGATGTGAGTTGCATTACCATTCATATGATTTTAAAAGTCTATAATTAAATAGAACATAATTTGTATAATAAATTTTAATGCCAGGCATAGCATCTTTGAAAAAGAGTGGTATATTTACATAATTAAATGATCTAAAGATTATCTTTTCACTTTTTCTGGCGACTCTTAAAACAGTATGATTGCACCATTTTAAGAGAGCCATTCATCTACAGCATTTGAGAAGCACTAAATTTAGAGATATTAACATTTTTTATTAAAACATTGGGGTGGTTAACAAGTCTGATTTCCTGCATGAAGAAGCTGTTAGATATTCCTGCAGTGGTTACTCCAGTACATTCTGGTACATTCTACATATGAGAGGAGGATAAAGAGTCCATGTAAAAACTGGATATGTGCTGGTGGCTTTGTTGACTTGAAGAGGAAAGGCCCAGAGGTCTGTTTGTCTTCTGTAGGGTGTTGGGATTTGAGTAGGTGCAGTTCCTAATCCAGTTTGTGATAAAGCAGCACAACATGCTCTGTATAGTCCCACTTGTCTAATGTGATAAGGATGGGTGGGGAGAATTTTGCTCTCCTCGATTTTCAGAATGTGGAGACTTTCCTGGACCTTCCTAGCTGTGGAGGAGGTGTTGATGGACAAGATGAAGTTCTCCGTGATTTGCACACCAAGGTACTTGGATGTGCAACAGTGATCATCACAATTCCTCCTGAAGTCGACAGTTATCTTGTTTTTAGTCACCAGTCCACAAGCTGCTTTACTTTTTTTCTGTATGACTCATTGTTGTTGCTAGTAAGGAATACACATATTTAATGTGTGAATGTTATGCATTACTTAGGACTAAAGATCAGTTTTATTTACAGGTATGCACCATTAAACGACCACATTACATTCTCTGAAACAGGTTGTTGACCAAAATGGACGTTGAATGAACAGTACTGTAGGCATATAGTCATTTTATGCTACTCTAATGTAAAAATAAAGGGTATTATTACACACAAATGATACATAAATTCAACAGAGATACTACTGAAACTACAAACGGAAGCCTAAACTGTTTTACACATGATAAACCTTAAGTTGTTTACAGAAATTATATGTATGGTTACGACCCTGGAAACTTATCGGGAAAGCGGTGACAGTTATGACGATGGTATGATGAACCTAATACTTTGTTATGACAAAAGCCAAGAAGGCACTGAGAGACAGTACAGATACAGAGGTTTGTAATTTTTATTGTTGATGAGAGACAGAATTAAAAAAATCCATAAAATCACATGACACAATGTATACATTTTAAATAATTAATTTGCATTTTATTGCATAAAATAAGTATTTGGCCACCTACCAACCAGCAAGAATTCTGGCTCTCACAGATCGGTTAGTTTTTATTTAAGAAGCTCTCCTACTCTGCAATAATCAGCTGTATTAATTGCACCTGTTTGAACTTGAAACCTGTATAAAAGACACCTGTACACACACTCAGTTAATCGCACTTCAACCTCCTAACCATGCCCAAGACCAAAAAGCTGTCTAAGGACACCAGGGACAAAACTGTAGACCTGCACAGTTTGGGCTGGGATAGGTTACAGGACAGCAGGCAAGCAACTTGGTGAGAGGAAAACAACAGTTGGTGCAATTATTAGAAAATAGAAGAAACACAAGATAACTGTCAATCTTTCTCTGTCTGGGGCTTCATCGTGGGGTAAGGATGATTCTGAAAATCACACAGAACTACACGGGAGAATCTGGTTAATAACCCGAAGAGAGCTGGGACCACAGTCTTAAACATGTCCATTAGAAACACACTATGTCATCATGGATTACAATCCTACAGGGCAAGCAAGGTCCCCCTACTCACACCAGCAAATGTCTAGGCCTAGTGTAGATGAGACCAACATAGAGCTTTTTGGTATGATCTTCACTTGCCATGTTTGGAGGAAGAAGAAGGATGAGAACACCATGCCAATGGGAATGGAAGCATCATACTTTGGGGGTGCTTTTCTGCAAAGGGCGTAGGGTGACTGCACCATCCTCCTTGAAGGGCCAACAACCACCTTTCCTCAG
>JAUZSU010160034.1:0-25585 GCA_034780255.1 Parotocinclus maculicauda
TCTACGACCGAATCACAGCCGTGATGTTATTCGCGATAACACACGATCTCGAGTGTTCTATTGCTTAAATATATTAGAGAGTCTGCTACATGTATGAGTGTATCATGCAGTTATTGCAAACTGCAAATCTCCTATTCTACCACAAAACAAAGGTATATATTGGATTCAGATTAAGTGAATATAAATGCCATTAAAGAATACTTTGCCATGTTCAAGTTTTTTTCCAGTCTCCAACTGTCCTGTTTTATTGAGTCTGTGCCCACTACAGCCTCAGCTTTCTGTTATTGTCTCTCAGGATTGTGATGGCCCTGTCTTGCTCCTGACCATTAGAGAGCAGTGTAAAGGAGATTAACAAAGAATGTAGAAAAACACATGAACTATAGTCTATAATTGTCAAACTGCTTGGTAAATGGAACTGATTAAATGGACAATGAGTGTAGGAGTGTAGGATTTGGAAGGTGTACCAAATCAATTCATTGTGATTGTAGTTGAAAGGGCGTCACTGTACTGGTTGTGTCTGACCAGGTTTGATACTCCTAATGTTACTGATGGGTGAAGATATTGATCTTCACAATGATTTGCATGCAGTCTACAAGAGTATGCTTCTACTTTAACTTTAACATTGCATGATGTTTGCATAGTTTGTTCAGTTTTGTGCTTTGATGTGTAGTTTTTCTGAGGTTTTTCTGCAGTGTACCATTTTCATATAACCTTATGTAATATATTGTGCGACACTTATTATTGAAACTGTTTTGTACTATGATGTTGTCTCACAGAGCACCTGTATTGTTTTGTTTGATTTTTATGATGCTGGAGGTATATTTTGTTTCACTGTGTATATGTATACGGGTGAGATGACAATAAACATCATCTAGGACTGAGTGTGCTGACTAGCCTGCTTTTCTTTTGGACTGGTTATAATGACTGTATGGTGACTGTAGCTTTGCACATGTTATTTCAGGCTTGTCTCTGGAGTAAGGATTAGCAAACTGCCCAACTGCCCAACACACTAATAGCAATGTTTTGAGATTTCATTTGTTAATTTACTTTTTTGGAAAAAATAAACTAAAAAAAGAAATATGAGGCTGAAATACTGTGACACAGGTAAAATATGTTGGGTAACAGAATGTAAGGACCCCGATTCCGCTTTAAGCGGAAAAAACACATTTTCATGTTCTTTAATTGATAATATCCTTTTGCCAGTGGATCCACAATCATATTTAAATTTTATTTAACAATGTGTTTAAATTGTAGGTCACACACAACTGAGGTTCAATGTAAAGTTTGAAGTATCTTCATAAACCCAATTTGTAATATTTTTGTAATTGTGGACCTAGAAAATATCTCAGGACCAGGCGAGCCACCACACACTATAATCAGCAAATCCTGAGTAACAGAATATAAATATTCAAAATAATAAATACCAGAATTTTGCCATTTGTGGGGAGAAGGCTCCTGAAGTTTCTACCTGCATTACCATATCAGGTCAGCCAGGGAGCACACAGAAGTGCAAAGTGACTCACTGCTCTGGAATACCTGCATGCACACATTGTCTGTAAAAGCACGCTGTTTTGGATTGGTTTTAGGTTTCAATAAGTAAGAAAGTACACTGGATCTTAATGACTGTAAAAGCTATCGGCAAATACATATAAGTCTACTTTAATGTACACAGTATGTATGCATGATTGGGCACACAAAATGGCCATTTATAGCACAGACTATTAATTTACAGATGAGCAGTTTAGGTATTGTATATTGTACAAAAACTGAAATAATATATGGTAATGGTATGGCAATAAAACTTGTGCAGTTTTATTAGGGAAGATAAAGAGATAAGAGCCCAGTGTTTTGCAGTGTTTCAGAAGCCCTGAGGCACCAAGGTGGCGAACTTGTTGATACTTCCTTGTGGGGATTTTTTAGGAGGAGTCCTGAGGTGACGGCGTGAAAGGGCCTAAGAGATGACTAACACCTCTGGAAAGTACACAGTACACCACAAGCCAGTGGTCCAGGGTGAAACATAGGGGAAAAACAGACAAGGTGAGCATGAGCAGAATCTATGCCACTTGGCGGACCAGGGTGATTTGATGTTTTGCTCCATAAAGGAATAATTATACCAGAAATGCTGATTGTTGCTAAACTGAATCACTGCAGGGAAATTCAGCAGTTTATTCTGTGCTTATATAACTGTAACACATGTATATAGCAGTATGGTAGGTGTCAGGAGGTTCACAAGGTGAATACTGACATATATTCATACACACACACACACACACAACCATTGCGTTTGTGAACCCACAAACCTCTGAGAACAGATAAATGGCACAGGTAATACTAATAAATATTATACAACGTAATTTTTTATTGAAAAACTGAGCTAATGTTACACATTTTTGAATGGATGAATGATTGACAAAGTATATATGTGCTGTTTTTAATGTGGCTCAACATCTTTGCAACTTTTCAAGAGGTTGGGTGACACTTTTTCCACAACTTTAGGCAGAAGCATCCATGTGTCTTTCAGTGCCTTCGATGAGACTCAACTGTGTTAATAATGCACCTTTTCACAAAGCTCTGCCACACTGACTGGATAATTTGATCAAGGCTGTTTAATTTAAAGACTATAAGAAGCAGGTTAACTATGTAATGGAATATATTGCTTATATATTGCTTATCATTGCTCTTTAAAACAGTAAAGGAGTGAGACTGATCATTTTCATAACACAAAAAGGTTACCTTGCACAAAACAAAACAAAGCCGGTGACTTATGCAAATGTACATACCTATATATAAACACATTCTCAAAAAATCTGTGCCTTTTCTCCTATGACAAACACATGGAAACTTAACACGTATTAAACTGCACCCTGGGCTTGTAAATGTCAAGATTTAAATGACAGATTTTCTGGAAGGCAAAAGACAAGTCCTTAAAATATATGTAAACAAATGTGTTTAACATACAATTTGAAAGAAGCATATATCAGGGAGAGGCTTGCCATTTAACAGCAATATCTATAATCTAATAATATTTCTTATTGCTATCGTTTATAAAACTGCAATTTTTGTATAACAAATCCTATGACGTGTTATCCTGAAGAACCTGAAGAACCAGTCAACATGTCACGGGAAATACTGTCGGCTTTGACTTTGCTAGCTCTAGTGAACTATAGTGCAAGATGGTTGGATTTTAGTGATATAACCACAAAATATTAAGATAACCACAAAATAATACATACATAAATAAATGAATAAATTAAACCATTAAGGATAAATCATTAATTGTGTTAGTTGTGTATAAAGTAATGCAAGGTTAATCCATTAGAATTTTGTTGCTGTTCTAGGTCTGCACACTGGTGGTAGGAGGATGGGGCGTGAGCATGAACATGATATTGTTTATATTGCTATATTTAATTTGTATTCTATGTAATATTGTATTATATAGTTTTATATTCTTAGTTTTATTACACTCTGTCAGTCCTTAAATTATCCTATTATATATAACATTAGATTTTATTTGAATCATAATATTTTTGTTAAATATGGTTTTTCATTTACATTTTATATTTGGCTTCTTTGTATTTAAACTATTACTAAAACTTATTAATTAACTTTGTTTAATTTATAAAACATCTAAGCTGTCAGAGGAGGTCAGGTCCCATTGTGAGTCTTGGTCCCCACCCAAGCTTTCTTCCTTGTAACATTAAGGAAGCTTTCCCTTGCCGCTACTCAGTTAAGATCTGCTCAGTTAGGGATTAGGATATAGTGTTGATATAGATATGTGTAAATCTTCTTTGTGAAAAGTCTACATTATAAAATGTGCTATAGCAATAAATATGACTTGACTTAACATATTGTGAGATTGGTGATGGTGATGTAACTGGACAAACCAAATATCAAACCAATAATTAACTTATACACCTTGCCATTAATTTGAAGACTAATTTGAGAAGTGGAACTGAATAAGCTCCTTCTTGATTTTTTTCTAAAATGAACACCTCCTGTGGACAGAAACGCAAAAGAAGTGACAATGTTAGGGTGACCAACTGAGTTTTGTTCACGTAAACGCTCATTGTGACCCTGGCCAGGCTACAGCTGATACTGAAGAATGAAACAAAGTCACAATGACATTAGTAAGGATTATGATGATGATGTTAACTTACGATATCAAAATGAAGAGACGTAGACTTCTGTCTAGCACAGCGCTGTAGAGTGTATACTGCCATGCAGTGCAGTCCAGCAGAATCTCCTGGTCAAAGGTTAATTAGTTTATTTATGACAGTAATTGTAACGGTATTGAAACAACACATTGTACAATGTTGCCAGTCTAGGACTGAAACATTCTTTCATTTTAATGTAAATATAATTAGGAGTGATCTGAGATATCATTCAGCCTTAACAGCCCTTCCCCTCTATCCCTGCAGCTTTGTTTACATAGACTGATTTGAGGAACTTCAGTGTGCCTTGCTTTTAGCAGTGATGTTTTGAAACCCATCTTAAAACCTGTTGTTTTTAATTTAAGCACACTGTAGCTCTTTATCTAAGGAGCTCATTCCTTATTCCGAAAGATGCCTCCCTGACTATTCCTGTTTTACAGCTCACGGTAATTTTGCCACAGTTATGAGATTTTACAGTACAGCTCATTTGTCACAAATTTGTCATGTATGTCATTTTTGTTTTTACTAATACTGTATTACTTAAGCCTGCTTTCACCTTAATAATTGTGACGCTCCTTTCGAATTTAATCTGCATCTGGAGATTGATTTCCTTTTAAAAGTTGCCCACTTTTCCTATAGGTATTTGCACAATTCAAAATATGCACATGATGTTCCAAATAATCCTTCAGGTTTTTGATGGGATTAAGGGTTGAAGGGTTGAAGGTCTTGTGTTTTTTCTCGCAAACATCCCAAATCCTGAGACATTATTTGACTTGTGTCTTTTTGTTTTATTGTCCGAATATTTTACACTGCAGGTTTGCTGGCACAGCTTTCACAGTTTCTACACATACTGTACTTCACCCACTGATGATACACTTTTATACTCCTGTCTCTACAGTGCTAAATTTGTTCAGGTGAGAAACCTATTGCACTGCTAATGCAAGTAATTACTAACTACTAAATAGTATATAGATATTCGCACTGATGCCTACTTTAATTGAAATTTTAATTGTGTTGCAAGTTTTATGAAATATTTACAGCATGGTGTGTGGACAGAACATTGCTTGGTAAATATTGAAGCATTTCAGTTAAATATTACAGTAAATAAGACCACAGAAATTTTAGCACTTTTACTCTTAGCATTAGCAAAATCATTGCTTAATCATGATAATATATTTTCTACCTCATTCTACAAGAACTAAGACGTAAATTCTTTTTTAAAATTCTTTTAAATTCTTTCAGATAAAATATTTTTATTTATGTAACTTAGCAGGCGTTAACCCAAGTCGGATTTATTTATATAGCACTTTTTACTATGGAGAATTGTCTCAAAGCAACTTTACAATTTCAGATTATCTTGTAAAATCAATCCCAAATTGACCAATCTTAAGGAAACAGTGGAAAGGGAAAACTCCCTAAATGTTACAAAGAAGAAATCTTGGGAGGACCAATAGTTAAAAAAGGATTCATACCCCTTGAGTGACTTAGATGATATATAATATATTTGAAGCAATTGTGGTTAAGGGTCTTGCTCAAGGAGGCAGTTTGGCAGTATCTTAACCACTAGGCTACCACAGTCCCTGGTTCCAGATGTAAAAGGTTAAAAAGTTCAGACCATTTTTAAACCATGTTTCTGAGCTTGCAATGATTGATTCTAGACTACAAATGTAAACACAAAGTAATAATATTTGCTGAATATTACAAATGAAAACAAAACTGTTGTTGAATTGGTGTTTAAAGTCAAGCATCCATAATTCAAATGTTTTTAATTATTTAATTTGTGCTTGTTCACTAATTTACGTACATTTGTGTTTCTGTTACCTTTTTGTGTTTGTGTTGTAATTTGCAAAACTGTTGTATAATTGTTAAAAGCCCCTTCAGCTCACAGATCTCTATGTGTCCAATAAGTTTTCAAAAATGTCTAAAGAAAATGCCCAGAAAAAGTCTTTATCAAAGGCTTATAATGTATAATGATTTATGATACTCACTGTATGCAATGGACTCACTAATAAAACCCTAGAAGGTGGGCTGTATTATGGAAAGTTTTGAGTGAATGAACTTAGCAGAGGAAGACATTTGTCTGGGGTCTTTAACCACAGCATCCTGAGCACATTGCCGCTTGTCTACAGCGGCTGACTGTCAATGCTTTTTCGAAGAGAGAGATAATTCACCTGTGTGCTTTTCCAAAAAGAATAAAGATTTCCTGAATGCTGTGATTAAATAATTGCGGGTTTGTATATGGTTATAACATTCAGTTAAATTGTGCAGTGGTAGTGCAGCTGTGGTAGTGCAGCTGTAGTACTAGACTAATGACCAAAAGGACTAAGGTTCAAGGTTCAGCACTGCTAAGCTGCCATTGCTGGGCTCTTGACCAAGACACTTAAACCACAATTGCTTCTACTGTACTTGGTAAAAATATATCAGTGGAGTGTCTACCAAATGGCTAAATGTAAATGTAGAAATATCGACCATCCACTATCAGGGATATATAGTCATATATAGCTATTATATATAATTTATACCAAACTGACATGCATTGGGGGTAATAAAAGTGACTACATATCACTCCACAGAAATGAACCGTATTACACTCAGTTGAACGTTCAGCCTTAAAAGAGAATATGAACAGGTTTATTTTTGTTTTTTTAATACACTGCTCGAGAAACCATCACCAGCTAAACAGCATATGTTTCACATGCTACAAGGATGAATCAACATGTCATAACCAGTTACACTCCCCTCCAAAAGTACTGGAACAATGAGTCAAGTTATTTTTGCTGTAGACTAAAAACATTTGGTTTTGACAGATGAATATGAGACAAAAGTTCAACATTTTAGCTTTTATTTTCAGGTATTTACATACAGATCTGATACACAGTTCAGAAGATAGCACCTGTTGTCTGAACCCAATATTTTGTGAGCAAATGTGAGCAATTAATCTGAATAAGACTTAATATTCAGTTGCAAATCCTTTGGTTGCAACAATTGTGACCCACTAAGCCTTTGCATTATTGTTTTATGATGTTTTTCTAGGCTTTCACTGCAACCTCTTTCAGTGGGTGTTTGTTTTGGGGGTTACTCCCTTCAGTCTGCTCTTTAGCAGGTAAAATGCATGCTCCATATGGTTTAAGTCTGGAAATTGACTAGGCCAGTCCAAAACCTTCCTCTTGCCCCTGTTGAACTCCTTTGTACTTGTGGCAGTGTGTTTATGGTCATTATTTTGCTGCATAATAAATGAGTCAGTTTGGTTCCAATCAGTTTGGTTGCATCTTTCTTTAATTTAACAGACACAATGTTTCAGTAGACATCTGAGTTCATTATACTGCTGCCATCATAAGTGACATCATCAATGAAGATTAATGAGTCCATCCCAGAACAAGCCATGCAAGCCCACATTTCCTCAATTGTGTTTCACGGATTAACTTGTATGTTTGGGATCATGAGCAGATCCCTTCTTTTTCCAAACTTTAACCTTACTATCACATTGGTAAAGGTAAATCTTTGTCTCACCAGTCCATGAAACTGTCCCAGAATTTCAGACATTTGTCTCTGTACCTCTTGGCAAATTCCAGCGTGGCCTCTCTATTCTTCTTGCTATTTAGTGGTTTGCATCTTCTGGTGAAAGCTCTTGTATATTTGTATTTCTTTATTAAGTCTTCTGCGAACAGTAGATTGCGATACCTTCACTCCTGCCCTCTGGAGGTTGTTGCTGATGTCACAAACAATTGTTTTAATGTCTTGCTCTATAGCACGCACAATGTTTTTGTCATCAACAGATAACAGATCTGTTATGCTGTTGTTTTTCTTGGTCTACCTGTTTGCTTAGTACACCAGTGGCAACTTTCTTCTCCAGGACAATCTGAATGCTTGTACTGTCTATGGCCAATATTTGTGCACTGGCTCTGATTGATTTTGCATCTTCACTCAGCTTCACAGTTGCTTGTTTTTCACCCATAGACAGGTTTCTGGTTTCCATGTTGGTTACTTCTCTAACTATTAATGCACAGTCTGCACAGGTGAAACCCAAATCTGAAACTGAGCATAGATATTCAGTATTTCACCGTTTACAATTTATTGTTTGAATAATAAATGTAACAGGACACACTTGGACAAGCACACCTCACAGTAATAAAGGTGCTATATTCTGAACTGTGAATCAGATCCAGATGTAAATACCTGGGAATAAAAGCTGAAATGTAGATCTTTTGTTTCATATTCATCTTTAGATGTCAAACCCAAATGACTTCAGTCTACAGGAAAAATAAAAGGATTAGCCTTACTGTTCCATTTCTTTTGGAGGGGATTGTATATATACTGCTCACAAAAATTAGGGGATACTTAATTAATTATGAATGAAAGTAATTTGTGTGAGCATTGTATTATATTTTACCATTTAGTCATCTGAAATAGTGATGCAATATAATGTAAGCAATTTAAAAATACTCCAGAGATCCCCGGTGTGATGTGTGGAGTTTTCATGTTCTCCCCATGATTCCTATGGGTTTCTATCACATTCTAAAGATGCGCATGAAGTCAATTTGAATGAAGTCTCTAACATGTATTATTTCTCTATTATTATTAACATAAAAAATAAGCTTATAGGATTTGCTCCTTGTTTGATTATTGTAATATAGGCAGACAGTATGCACTTACCTATATACATCTGTAAATCAGTACTAAACCAGTCTAATCATAGTTCCAGTGTAAATTTGGTTGATACTTCCTCACACACTTATTGTCTTATAGTAAAGAGCATAATTCCAGGAAACACAGTGGTGGCTGATGGGGGAGGGCAGTCTCAACCGAGTTCTTTTAGGGAAGAAATAAGTTTTTTGCATAAGTTTTATGTCTTATGCAAAGATGTGGGCCAAGGTAATTGGTCTTTTGACCTGTGAACAAACAGCAAATGTTACTCTGAATATACTTTATGTGAACGTGTCTTCACTGTTTCTTTCAGCTCATTATTAGTGAAGGTGGAGTTGCCTTATATTAAACAACGTTTAAAAAACTCCTGGTAAGATAATTCTTACACTAACATGTCTTCTATAAAAGCATTTTAAATGTTCCTATATATTTCATTGATTTGTTAAGAGAGTTTGTGTCATGTATCCTATCCCTCCCCTGAGACTCATCCACACAGGTTGGCCCTTTGAAGGTTAAAGTCAGACTTTAGTGAGGATTAAGTATGTGGATTAATAGCTGAAGATTCAACAATGAACATGCTATTATAGGTGCTCTCTGTCTATGAAATTGTGCAGCTACGACTATGAATCACTTAACCATTAGTTTGTTTTTGACTCGGAACAAAGGGTGTTGTCATATTTACTGTAATACTTACTGTTTAGAAGAAAATAATAAGTCACCATGAATGAGACTCCAATATTGTGTTTGTGTGTGTGACAATTACATGCATCAATCTGAGTACATTTGGGCATAAGGCATATAATTAGCAAGTCAGCAAGTTTATCCCATGTTTTATGGAATGTACCGTACTTTCTGTGTCCTGCAGGTTAACGGTGATAGGCTGGCCATTTTCAGGAAGGGAGAGTTATCTTTTACCTGGAAACACAAATGATTGCATACTAACACATTTCATGTTAGTTTAATAAGAAGATTTTTATGTCCAGTGTATGTTGTTGTATGTTATTGAGTAAAGAGCAAAGGTAAACATTTTGTCCAGCGCAAGGCTATAAACACTAAATATCATGAAACATGAAACATGAAATAAGGAAATATGCCACATGCACAGACTGCAACATTCACCATCAACATGGTTTCACTGTATCATGTGCTTTTGTTGTGACTGCCCATGTGCTTCTGTTTTGGTTTTTGACTTGGTTATGTCTCCACCCCTTGTATGAATTTTGGTTGTTCGATCAACTTGTGTGTCCCGTTTATTTATTTATTTTTATATTTAGCTTATTTCATTCTGTTGCTCAACACAGTTTCTCTATACTTCATGTAAAAACAGTGTTCTTTAATATGCTAATATTCTCCTTCAAGAACTCTTAAAATACTGTTTTCAGTATACTGTTTAGTTTACTTTTTAACTGTCCTGTTTTTATTGTGACTGAATAATATTTAGCAAAATACATTGATAGAAATAAAGTCTGTTTTTAATTTAGAAAAAGATGGTTGAAGGACAGTAGTTCTTTTTTTAAAAAGTGCTTCCAATGAAATTACTTTTTGTTTTTTACTATGATCTTGAGAGAATTATATTCACATTTCTGTTTTGTACACTTGTTCATGACTTGGTGAAATATGGTATAGTTTCTTCCATCAGCTTCCCAGGTTTTGCTTTTTAAAACATCACATTATACAGTATTTACAATAAGGTATAATGGATTACTCATACAAACATTGATATGATTTTCTGTTAGATTGGTTACTAAAAGTTTTCATTTAAATCAGTCTACAACTGTTTACATTTATTTTATGCTCCATATTAGACATTAATAAAATCATAACCTCCAAATGTGTAGCAAACAGTCTTTGTATATTTGGTTTAGGAATTGTATTGCTTTTTTTTAAAGGATGCTTCAGAAATTATTTCTCTTGCACAGTTTGTTTAAAATCTACCAAGTTTTCATAATATTCCATATGATTAAATACATTTCATGTTTTGACTGGTCATATTCTTGTTCTTAATGCTTCTTAATGATGTGGGAAGCTGAGGGATCAGAGATCTTAAATTCCTCCAGATTTCATAAAGAAATATTTGAATCCCTTCTAATGGTCCAATGTGTTTAAACATTTTAATAATTTGCTGCAGATCAAACTAGCGATCCTCCGCCCACTTTTAATTAAACGGTTTAGACTGCTTTATATATATTATAATTACAATCACCTGTTGTCTTCACCTGTTTGAAATTGCTTCATGATTATTATTTTTTTCTCATTATAATGTCCCTGTCCCAGCTGTATTTGGAAAGTGTTGCCTGAAAGAATGGATTATAAGCAAATGAAATGAAGTCGACCAGACAAAACATGAAATATCTCAGGTTCATACTGCAATTAAATAAAAGTTGAAGTAAATGTAAGAGACACTGTTTTGTTTTTGAAATGTGATTTTCCATACGAATCAATTTCAGTCTACTGTTTCTGTAAGTTATATATGTTTAGCATTATTGGCTTGACATAATAATATCCAGCCTCTTTACAGTCTTTACTTACTGTGGGAGATATGCCTTCTGGAATTGTTGATATTTATTATAAACTATTTTGACCTCTATTTGCAATATATTTCCATTGTCACTGGATGCCACATAACCCCAAAGCACTTAAAAACCACCAACCCAAAACTCCCCACCCCACAGTTTCTTTTTCCTAGATATTAAGTCTCTGTTTTATTGCACCACAGCCCACGAGGCCACTGGCTTAACGAAGTTTTGTGTTGCATAATTCAGACTTAATTTTGACTTTTGTGATGAAATCACAGGTCTTCTGATGACTCCTGCATGCAGATTATGCATGTGCACGTTTGTGCATGTGACACTGCACAGTGAACTGCAGGTCCTTGACAGTGATGTAAGAAAATTTGCTTTGCATAACTGAATAGTCAGTGGACAATTTGTGGCTGTGTTTTTAAATCTCCCAGACCCTGTTTTTAAACAGTTATATAAAACAGTTCTTAAAACAGTTGCCCTTAAAATTCTGTAATAATATTCAAGACAGTGGAAATGCTTATTTTGGAAATACCCAACATAGCTCATTTGGATAGGTGCCCAAACATTTGGATGACTATGATTATTAGAAGCATTACCTTCATCAGAGGACCATCCAGAGCTGACACCATTGTAACAGTCACTGCTGCATCTCCACACCTTTTCCTTTTAGGGTAGCTATGAAGTAAGAATCGTGTGTGCATATGTTGGTTTCTGCTTTAATCATGTCTGCATCCCTTCTCTCATTGTTGATTTGTTTGTTTATCGTGTACACCTGTTCCTTGTCCTGCCATGATTACTGTGTATTTATACCCCCTCCTTCTTTTGTCTTTCAGAGCATTGTTGCAGTACATTCCCAAAATCTTGCTCACTGGCCCTCTGTTCCTGATCTCCAGTTTTTTTTTTTTGGACTCTCCGATGCTATGGATTTACAGACTCACTGTAATAATATCAAATGCTTTACACATATGCATGCTTCACAGTTACAAGCTACAGAGTCATTCGTGTTTGCTTAGAACAATGACACTTCGCCATCTTAATGCAGTCACATACTGCATGACGTCACTTTTCCTCTCACGATATTCCAGTCCTTTATCCTCATTTGATCAGACGTCTGTCCTGCAGGCCAGAACAAGAAAGATTTATAAACACTGTGAACTGGTGATGAGGTGATTTGAATACATCATGTGGCCCAGTTAAATAGAAGATTAAGTAAACTATGATTAAGTAAACCTTTCTCTGTAATGTAAATATTTTATCATTGCAATATCTAATATTATTACAGTGCAACAGATACTTATCCTAATGCTCTGCTCATCATGCTGTACTTTAATAATCTACCTCTACTAATGTACTTTATATATTTAAGTATTAGCACCTTAACCTCACCTTCTTCAGCATGGTGTGATTATTGTCTTGTGTGTTTACTGCATTTATACTGTTTTGTGTTTTATCTGTATTTATTGTACCTTGGTAATTGCAAGTGTGGTTTGTTACCTAAACGTTCTTGTACTGTGTTCTTGTGTTTATGTTGCACAATGACTCTCGTCGAGCAACATTTCATCTTATTGTATACATATAAATAGTCAGCATGACATTAAACCTTAACATTACTCAGCTTGTCAAGATATGTGAAGGGCCAGCTAGTCATGCCAATATTTTTATATTACATTTAGTATATAAAACAATATTTTGAAATTAAATGTGATTTCCAATATCCTTGTCTTATAGTCTTTTCTGCTTATCAACTGGGTATACAGTGACCGGTCAGTTGCACAGATGCATTTGGGTTGAAACAGGAGCTAAAGGTATTATTGTATATAAAATAATTATTTTTTAGAATGAAGTCACTGCCAAAGTGGTGTTTGAAAACAGACACAAGTTCAGGCATTTTTATAAAGATGAGAAAAGAGGCTTTTATTTACAGCAGTATTGCACAAGTTGAGCACAGCAAAGTTTCAGTGCAAACACAATGAAATTAATCTAAAAACATCATAAAAAATGTCTGCTACAATTGTACTGGGTCCGTGAGGTGGAGTCAGCTGATAGAAGTCCAGTGAAGTAGTATGCAGATTGGCCTAAAGACACATCTGGTTTCATTATGGGATATTTCATTTTGAAGTATCCCCTAATTTTTGTGAGCAGTATATTTTATATACTGGGGGGTTGATGCGCTCCCAATTATATATGACTTGAATTCATACTGTCAGCTCCAGAATTATTACCACCCCCCAAAAAAGGCTTTAAAAGTTTGGTTAATTAGATCTCACAAACTTGTCACAATTATTGTTTGTCTCTAAATTTAAAAAGCAAAGCACTGTATATTCTGTTATAATTATTGATTAAATTGGAGAATACAAATAAGACATTGGAATCCAATGCTCAATCCAAAATTTTTCACAATTGTCCAGTGAGCGACAGGAGGGATTTTATTCTATTGCTCTATTGTCACTGATGAAGTGCCACGGCATGATGCTTCCATCAGACATGTGATCCAAAATCCACATCTTTTTTTGACTCACCTAAGCATAAATTTAATAAAGGGTAATAGGTCAAATGTGTCTTATATTTATAGTGTACAATTATGCTAATTCAAGATAAAGCCATGCTTTCATTGTCATATTTCCTGGCCAAAGGTGCCAATCACTCTGGAGCTCACCGTACAATGAAAGTCTTAAAGTTTACATACAGTACATAGAAACAAGTTCTTTGGTTTGATGGGAAACCTGAAAATGCGATGACATTTAAACCAGTCTGTAAATAAAAGAAATACGATTTAACATACAAAATAATTGCACTGCAGATTGTGTTTTGGGATTGTTTACAAAATCATTATTTCTTGTACTGGCACATTTGGCATGTATTTTGTCAATGACTAGCACTTAATTATTGCAGTTTTCAAGCACCAAGAGCTTAAATATTAAATCTGACCTGAGTATTTAAAATGTAATAGAATACCTTGATATTGGCAGGTTATTATTATGAAATCATGCAGGAAGCCCATTTTCTATAAAGCTTCACAATTGTAAATCCCCTGAGTCATTACGTTTTTTAGATAGGAACTATTCACCATGTGTTTTGACTTTGCACTCCGTGATTAAGGCTGTTCTCAGTCATAGTAAACAAGAACAGAGGCCATCACAAAATCTCCTGAATAGCCCAAAATAGCCGTAATCTGGATCTGGTGTTCTGGAGTAAACTAATGAAATGCACAATACAACCTCAACTCATTCTGTTTTTCTTATAAAATATCATTTAGGTTATCTTAGATAGATTTTAACATGGGTCAAATGAAAATAAATTCTTTATTTTACTTTATTTTACTTTATTTATGCTTTCATGAAGTCATTAAAATTCGGAACATATGGCAGTCTATCTCAACGGTGTATTCTTGTTCATTCACTTGCTGCATTTCAAATTCAAGTCAAAACTAAGTGTGTTTTATAAAAAGACATCAATGCACAGAGGGGCACTGAGCCAAGACTAACGTTTCTCTGGCATACTATACAGTGTGAAAATAATTGCTGCCAAAACATATTATCCCTCAGGTAGAATTTGCCAAGACAAAGTGTAAAATCAACAATATGCTGCAAGATATTTGACCTGACACATTTTCATACAGCTTGTAAGTCGTCAATACAGTTGCAGAATTAATCTAGAGAAATTACTTTCCCCCAAAGATCTTCAGTAAATGCAAAAGCATTCAAATATTTTTGTAACTCCATGAATAAACTATGCGATTAGAAGTGCACATTTCAAGTTGATGACGATGAAGGGCAGGCAAAAACTGCAAAATTACTTCTGGTTGACTGACATCCACTTCAATCATTTTAAGAAATACAACTTAAATACGACACTGGCAAATAAATACAGAAAACGCAGGATTGTAAGATGAACCACAGACAAATTTAAAGCAAAAAAAAAAAAAAGATGAACATAGAAGGAAAATGGTAAGGGCACAAAGGCCTAGAAGGCACGTTGTCCACAGGTCTTCATTCAGGGAAACACTCCAGAGACAGACACAGGCCTGTCAACCTTCCTAACCCAGTGTTTGAATGGCTCAGCGTTCCATATTCATGCAGGAAACACAGCTGTGAATGACTCCAAGTTATGTCACAGAATTCCCCACTCAATTCCAGTGCATCAAGATTCTCATCTGGACAAGGAATGTCAGTGAGTCGGTGAAAGAGTCTAAATACAGTTGTGTGCATATACAGGGAACAGAAACTCTCATAGTGACCCAGGCAGAGAGAAAGTAAAGGAGATGTCAGATTGAGTCCAGTTTCTGCTGTATTTACATTATGTACAGTCAGTTGCTACGTGTCTGCTGGGTGTTCTGGCGGTCCTTTATCTTTGTCTCAGAAGGAGCTGTAATAGGCGTCTAATCAGGAGACCCATCCACAGCATAATGGCGGGCTCATTCTGGGCAGGCTGATGGGCTGCACCACCATTTCTTCCTGCCTGTGTAGAGCAGAAAGAAGAGAATGTTACGACTCATTCATGTCAATTAAACATTAAGGCTTCAGCAGCATGAAATTACTGATATATTATAATTTACTATTCCCATTTCTCTTTTTAAATGCCACATAGTAATATTTTTGGATTCACCAATTCAAAAAAAGCCTTCTCATAAACAATGACAGTGAATTGTTGCTTTGTAAAAGGAGTGAGACTGTAAAGACAGTGAATGTCACAGATGTACATCAGTAGCTTCAAGAAAGAAGGTAAGCTGAGAGTAATCAGGACAAAGAGCAGAGGGCTAAAATGCACAATTTTATACATTTTAGAAGGAGTGCGCAATACTGTTTTTATCAATAGTAATGGTCAGGCAATAATTTGGCAGTGCATATCTTAGGTCCAAAGTATTCAATATTTTTCTGGACCCATCTCTCTTAAACGCCTGAATTGGCACCATGTTGTTTGCTATTTAATTGGTGACAGCTATTTTTGTGTCTTGCCATATGTTGATTTTCTAGTTGTGAGGCACCTTATTGTCTGAAGCATTCCGCAAATGTTTGCTGAGTGTGTTTTTGTGCTGGTACCTTGGCTGGTTGAAATAAGTTAGTTATCAAGCTGAATTTAACATTTACCATCTTTCTAGCAACATTTGTATTTTTTAAAGCCAAACCTATGCAGACTGTGAGGCTTGTGAAGTCTATATTTTGTCTCCTGGGGCAGTTTGTTCACTCATTTTTAACTCAAGGCATGAGCTTTTTAGTTCAACTCTAGCTGGCATGCTGCACGCATTCAGTGTGCATACACAGTAGTCTACATGGTTACATGACAGTGTTTCTGTAGACTTTTTCTGCAAAGATGAACTCGCACATGGTCAAAGTAACTAATTCCGCTGTTATTGTAGACGACACATAATGCACAACAATACATTCCATTGAAATATCCCCTAATTTTTGTGAGCAGTGTACAATTGATACTGTGATTTATTAGATAATGTATTTTGTATATTTATCTCAAACAACCGCTACTCTGGTCTTTAAATCACCATGAAAAACAGATGGGCATACTTGCATTAATATTGTGGCTTGCAAATAATTCTAACCACTTCACATCCCTTTCCAGGAAACTGCTGACAGTTTTAGTGACAATAGGCTGAGAAGGTCAGTCCAGACTTCTTCATGCACAATGATTCTCCATATCCAGTGTCTTCCAAGTGATATCCATCTAGAGTAATGTGCCTGGAGCTCACCAAACAGCCCCCTTGTGAGATCCCCAAACTACATAAAGTGGGCTCCTCTGGACTAGCCAAAGGAACAGCAGTCGGTTTCTCTAGATTGATAGACACTTTACCCCATCAGAAAGAGCAATAAGGTAGTAAGTTAATTTCTGACTTATTCTTTCAATCACTTTCAAAACTTATAACCCAGGTAAGGACCGCAATGTAGAGTGACCAGTAAACAGATAACTTTGTTTAAAGGCCAAGCTTTACCACCACAAACAGACGAGAGAAAAATCACTGCTGCTCAACTCAATCTGTATATAAATCTTATTCTCTCTTTTTCTATCACTCATGAACACAACATGTTAGAGTACTAGAGGTAGGTCTTCTTAATAAAGAAACCCATTCTTTTCTTATGAAGTATTTACACCCAAATATCAAGAAATATATAGGTAACACCAAAGCACATTTCAAAAGCAATGATTGTATAGGTGTATTACAAGCACAAATCATAGCTGTCACTAATACAAACAATTAGCCCAGAATGCCAGGTTTATGTCATATTGTGAGCTTTAGGCATCAATATCAACACACAGTATTCTGGCTAACAAATAGGATTTTCCTTGTTAAAGACAAATTGGCTTTGTGAGACAAGGCAGCAGTTAGACTGAATCAGGTGGCCTGTTTTGGACCACTGCTTTTGGCCTACTTTTGCTCCGAGCACATGGAGTGAACATGATAAGAACAGGGCACTTCCCCCTGGGAACTCTTTGCAGGCATTCGTGAGGAAACACTCTCCAGAATAAAAAAAGGAAAAAAAGCCTTTCCTGTACTGAATAAAAGACGGGTGAAAAACACCAAGCTTGAGGGGGCTGCCTCTACTTCGCCTCCAGGATAAAAATCTTTTTCCTCCAGTAAATGAGTTCAACTACAAGAGCAACTAACAATCAAGAAGATATGAGAAAAAGAATACAATTTTGATTAAGTCAGGTGCAAATGTTTGGAAGGAAAAACAGAAAATAAGAGGACATTAATCTGAAACATGTGGTCTGATTTAGCTTCAGTGATGCCCCTTGGCTGGAAGAAAGATTTTAATAAAGAAATACTTGACAGTGAAAAACAAAGAGGGGGGCTTGATTCAGTAAAAACTGGGCCAAAAACCACAACATGCCCAAGAAAGGATTGTGTATGCAGCAAGAGGAAACAGGTGAGGAGGAAGTAGAGTAATATGGGAGAATATTTAACCCTGCAGAATGTGTATGTGTGAGAGTCCAGTAAGACAACACAAATCACAGTGTATGCATAAGGAAGATTTTAATTCCACTTGTCAATGTGCCTTTCATTTTGAATTTTTTGTTGTTGTGTCAAACCACATGCAAATTAAAAATGCTAGCATGGGAAAAGGGCAGCAATTAAATTAGTAACGAATGATAACAGAGAAAATAATAAATACAAGCAGGCATTTCTGATTTCCATATTAATTACAATAATTGGAAAATACTTTGACAGTGTATGTATTGCGTCAAAAGTATTCCAAAGTAGTTTGAACCTATCAAAAGTAATTTTGTCTTTAGAGCAAAATCCATCTTTTTAAAGCCAAACTACTTCCAACGACATAGGGTGAGAGGCTCATGGTGTCTGTAGGTATTGGTATAGTTTGTTCACTCATTTAACTTTAGTCAATTGTTTTTCTTTAGAATGCTAGCTTGATTTGTGGTGCTAGATAGTTGAAAGCACTTTGTGTGAATGCACAGTAGTCCACGCTGCCTGGCTACATGACACAGTAAATATGTGAACTCATAGGACGTGATTTTGACTGTTTCCTGCAAAGTGAGTTAATGACACACATTGTTAAAACAACAATTACAATATTACCGCAGACAATACATATCGCACAACCCCTATCAGTTCTACCATAGTACTCTGTAGTGCATGTATACACAGTCAAATGATAGGAGAAGAGACCCTTTAATCAAACTCAATTAACTTGCATACCACTGCGTACAAAGCAGACAAATAATTGCAGCCCGAGAGCAAGAGTCCTTTTTTTCGAGCCTTTCTCTTGTTTACAGATCCTCGTGTAAGAAAAAGCAATCCTTAAGTTTTATAAATAAAAAAAATAGCATACTAACTATAAAGAAAGTTGGAATGTCTTTATAGTTTTCTAGATGTTGCACTACATGAAGAAGGAAAGAAAGGAGTAAGGAAATAGTGGATAAGCATGTCAGGCACCCTCTTAGTCATTTCTCAGGCACAATAGGAGCAGATGCATGGGACCACATGGAAGAAAAGCAGAGAAGCCACAAACTCACAAAGCCAGAGAGCCAAACTCACAAAAAAACAATCTGCTCTGACCTGGCTCGTGGTGTATAAACTGACATGCATTTAACTAACTTGTTAATACTTTAGCAGATCACTGCTGTTGTTACAGTAAATATAATAATTATGTGTGACAAAAGGGCTTGACAACTGATGTCACCTAAAGTATACAGACTTTTCTTAAACTAATGTAAAACTAATGGAGTGATATTTCCAGGTTTCAATAATACCATCTATTGTTCTGTAAAATTATTTAATTTTGATACAAGCAGCTCACTTGACACTAGCCCAACATTTAAAAAACGCCTGTCGCCTGCCTATACTGCAATGGGCTTGCTCAACAAAGCCAAATAACAAGTTCAAACTAAAATGTTTTCACCTACCTACTGAAAAGTGACTTGTAATAATTAAATAACAAGAAACCTCCATGGGCATAATGGCTGACACTGTTCCACTCCTCGGGGGAAAGAAAAATCACAGCAAAAGAACACTAATGCAAAAAGCTGAAAAACGTCTATCATGGACTATCATGGAACAACGTGCCAACTCTGAGGCCAGACATCTGGTCTGCATTAACTCACAACTTGCTTACTACATCAGTGTTCTTCACATATTACAATATTACTCTTTTATTTTATTACTATTATCAAACAATTAAAAAGTGAAATAACCATATTAAGAATACAAAATTAAGATTCAGCAACATATATATAATGGATATACATCAATCTCCAGCTAAAATTCTTCCATATGTTTTCTTAAACCAAGATTTGTCAGTGTTAACACTCTCTCTTGACCGTTTGTCTCTGGCTGTGCCATACAGGTGGACCTCAGGCTGCCTACATGAACCTGGACTTTGTGAGTGTTTGTATCTGCATTCTGTCATGGACCAGTATCTGCTTTTCACAGATCTGCTGTTGTGCCTTGGAGTGTGGACATGAGGAACCTGTGTACTCAATCCCAATGCCTGTCACCCTGAAACAGCCAGCATATCCAGACTCACACCATATCCCGCCCAATCTGTTCTGTCACTCTGTCTCTTTAACCTCTCACTCTCTCTCCTGAGTCTCTAGTGTCAGTGTATAATACATGGCAACATTATCTCAGCATTGCATTGTTTACCATATCAAATAAATAAAGTTGTTTGATTATTGTGAGGGACGTGGTTGCAGAACAAATGTATCATTCTTGCTCATAAAAAATACATTTTCAGGAGGTTGGGCTGAGGGGGAACATAACTGGAGGAGTAGGGCTTATCAATACTTGCAAAAATGCTATAGTAAGGCTTTGTCTGAGCATGAATACATATACCATATTCAGTTTTATTGGTATGTGCACTTTTGGATGAAGAGTCAATAGAATACTATACAAGAAAGTTGGAATGTCTTTATAGTTTTCAAGATGCTGCACTACATGAAGAAGAAAAGAAAGGAGTAAGAAAATAGTGGATAAGCAAATACTTCGAATCCCCACTGATAAATAGATCAAGAGTTAAAGAGCAGTCTCTCTGTTAACTCTGCCAAATCACCTAACAAGTCATATCACAGTCATACAAGAATAACAGCTCCCAAAACCTACATTTTAATATACCTTGAACCCTTTCCATTCTGATCCTGAAGTCAGCTCTTGCTAGTCACATACAAACCCTGCCATGCAGCACTCTTATATCTCTCACAACTATTAACTGTTAATAACTCAGTCCGTCAGCAGTGTTGCCGTGTTGTTGTGTCATTCCTCTGTCACCCACCCCAAACACCTTTATGCTTTTGTTGATTTTACTATATAGGAATTTTGTCATGTCATGCTCATATCAAACAAAGATTAATATCCACAAAAACTGTAGTCATGTAAAATGTAAGATGTATGACGATTGGATTCATAGATAAAATCCCATGTAGTCACCTAAATATACTGCTCACAAAAAATAGGGGATAATTCATTTGCTTATGCACATGAGTTTACCACGTTTGAGTCTCGTGGTGCCTTCTGCCTAGATCGGGCATCATATACTGGCCCAAATGGCTGTGCTGAAGGTAAAAGATGCATCACCAAGGCATTATTATGCCTGTGCTATGCTGTGTGGATTCAGCAAAAGAAGCCACTCTGACTGGGACAGATGGGATAAAATCTTTTGAACTAATGCAACAGGTTATATAAACGTGGTAAGGCAAATTCTGTCAACATATACCATAAAAGAACATAAGTATAGATACAAAATGAGATACAACGTAAAAGCTACAGATGTGGACAAATGTGTTAGTAAACCTGCAGCACACTGAAATACTGACAATACTTCATATTCGTCATTAAAAAATAATACAAGAACTTTTATCATGTCTCATACCTGCATACCTATGGTATGTAATAGCATGTAACAACACAAATAAAAAGTATGAAAATAAAAATGATTGCTTATTGTACATTTTAAAGTGAATTATACAATCAGATTATAGTCATGCACAAACTAATAATATGTTATAGTTAGTTATTAATACTGATTAGTAATTAATCCTAAGCCACTCGGCTGTGACAAGTAGTCACTTTGTTGTGTAGTATCATTGTGTGCATCACAGTGAACATGGACCAGAGAAAGCAAAACTCTTTTGAGGAGATCAGAATGAATATTATAGACAAGAATATTAAAGGTAAAGGCTTTCTCTTTTTCTTTTAAAAGACAATCTTCAAATAGATTGATGCTCCTGTGACTACATGTGTAAATATTATTATGCAGTTTATTATGGCAATGTGGGACAGTAGCCATCCTCTTTGAACTTGGCAGAGGAAAACTGATCTCACAATGAGGAGATGGATAGTGTGAACGGTAGACAAAGAACCAAGGAAAACTTCCAGTATCTTCTAAAATGCATACTGGCAAGTCACAGTGCATTTGGGGGATTGTCCAAATGAGATAAAGCTGGAGTTTTTTAGCATTTCACACTGTCTCTGTGTTCACAAATTAGGCATTCCTAATGTGAAACATGGAGGAGAGTGGATATCTTTTAGGCCTGGTTTGCTGTGTGTGGCATGGGACGACTTGAATCTGTGCAGGACACATGAAATCTCATAGCAGTCAAGGCCGTCTTGTAAGAAATACACTGCCCAGTATCTGAAAGCCCTATCTCTACAGGGCTTTTCCTATCAGGACAATGACCCAAAACATAACTAATAGCACCAGCAATGACTAAGAACAAAATACTGGAGTATTCTGAAGTGACCTTCTATGAGCCCAAATATCTATGGAAATAGATGAAACATGCAGTCTAAAGAAAACATCTTTCAAATGTAAGACAGCTGGAGTAGTCTCAGGAAGAATAGCTCAAACTGCCTTTTGACAGGTGCGGTATTCCCACTAAGAGCTACATTAAATTGCTGTAGAGGCTGTGTAACAAGATATTGAGTTAAGTGTCTAATTGTGTTTCTCTGTGCCATTTCAATTAGCTTTTTTTAATAAAAATATTAAGTTGAATCAAAAATCAAAATCAAAGCACTTTAATAGGAATGCTACACTAATACTGAGTTAGGCTACCCTTTGCTCTGGAAATGACCTTGGTCTTCGGGCCATGGCTGGTTGGTTAATGGATTTTAATGCCACTTAGCCATTTCATGCCAGGAATTTAATGTTACATGTGGGTCGTTATTGTCCTTATTGTTATTGTTATTGTTATTGTTACTGGCTTTTATTCTAAGCATAAGGAATTTTAGTACTTTGCTGTGTCTTTCTTGAATATTTCAGTTAATGTGTTTGACATTGAGAGTCTTTGTTGTTCTGGCAGGTACCTGGGGCATTCAGTCAGTGAATGTTTTATAGTGATTGTTCTTTGGCAAGTTTCACATTGTGGGGTTTCTTCACCCATTAACAAAAAGTAATGTGTCAATATGGTATGTCCAATACAATCTAGTGTAAATAACGTCTTTGGTAGTCTAGAAAAAATTTTGGTCTGTTGCCTATTTTTGAGTTGAGCTCATGTAGTTAGTTATTTTCTTGCATCTCCATTTAGCGTGCCACATTTATTCTGTATGGCAGGACATTAGATTGATTTTATGTCAGTTTTAGATTTAGTAAAACAGGGCACAAAAGTTCAGGAAATTACTTGTGTGGGGAGGTGAAAACCTATAAAAGTGTTATATCCAGAGTCTACTGCCACTGTTTTTCTATGGAGTACCTATGCCAGTCAACTGCACATTATGAACCTGTCAGCAGTGTGTGTGGTTAAAATAGAAGTAAATGTTACTTAGAAGTGATGTTCACAAACTTTTGGTCAGATACTATAAGAGTATAAACCATGGAACACTAAAATCCAACGTTATCAAATTTCTGTGTAGCTATCAGATTTAATCAGAACCAACATGAACTTTACATGATCAATTATTCATTTAATCTGCCACTGCACAAACATTGTTTTAACATCCCATGACTTAAGGACTTTATTAACCAGGAAAAGCAATACAAAGTATGAGCAGCCCTAATGCAATGAGCACAGAGGTAGTCTATAGGTTTCTCTTATAGGTTATTTGGTGATATAACACTTTTAAACTGTGTTCATTGCAGCAATAACTAATCTATTTTATAGAGCCATACAAGTTATACAATGATGAACAGGAGGGAGATTGGTTCATGCAAGATAAGATATTCCATTTGCATATGTGCCCAGGTTTTGACCTACATGAATACACATGATTCGAACTAGCACAAAGGCATGCTAAAAGCACAACACTATACTGCAATCTGATAATGAAGCCATGAGTCAGCACAAAACGTAGAGTCAGACTATTTAATCCTAGATGTCCCAGAGAGGTGCATACAGGTTAAGCATTAAATACTAGTGCACACACAAGGAACCAGTTAATATAGCCAAAATTAAACAGCACATACACATGGGTAAACAAACCAAGTTACAGCAGTTGTCTGTGAAAGAAAAAATTTTCCTTTTAAATGGAACATGCAAGCTACTCACCCCCTGAAAATAAAGCCTGTTGAAATCATCGCCAATGCGCCGCAACTCCTGTGCAACGTGCAACTCCGCTCGCATGTCCCCAGCAGATGCTGCTCCGTGGGGTGGATAGTGGCTATAGACAGCGGGCCATAACTCTGCAAAACAGAGTAGAAAATCTCTATTACGTGAAATGCTATTCATCCAATAAACCAATATTCATGTGCTTGATATAATCTAAGACCAGCTCTGTTCAGTGGAACTGGAACTTAAGACAATAGCACATTTTCTTTGGATGTTCTCAGTGTAAATACTAGGATCAGCACTAGTCTTAAATGCTGGATTAGAATCAGATTAGAGTTGTTACATTCCAAGATTTTTTGCTAAGATCATGATCTGTGACACAGATCATTCATGTGAGCATCATATACATGCCATCTTAAAGCATGCTATGTTGGTTACCACGTGCATGCCAGTATTAGATAAGTATCAGCTGATACTGAGAGCTTTTATATTTGATACATATACAAAATGAAATGCAGAAATATTCAACACCTTCATCAATGTGTATCTTAGTTTAAAGATGTAAAAGTTATATTTTATGTCAAATATCAAAAGTACAGTAAAGTCAAATACAATACTGGTCTATAGGCATGAAATTTGTTGTCTTACTTCTGGTTTGTGTACTGCATTAAATAAGATATTCCAGTTCTGCAGAAATATTTTCTAACTCTGTTCATCATTTACTTATTCAAGAATCTACTCATTGATCTCAATTATTTAGAATAGTATATAAAAGAAGTGCGAACATAAACTAGAAATGCTTAAAATAACAATACTATAAAATAAATCAGAGTCGAGGTCTGCATGCACCGTAAGAATACAGAGGTAAAAAGCTAATAATACAACCACAGCCTGGCTGAATGTGCACTGATTCTTCAGCTATGACTCAAGTGAGAATCCATTTTACTGTTATTTCTCATGCCCAATCATATTACGACCATATGCTACTCATTTCCTCACATCAGGCTTGTTGAGGCTTTCATAAAATAACCAAAACTCACTAAAGATATCATTCGATTACATTCATTGCTTTTTTTGGCTCACCACAGGCTGATATTACAGTCAATACTAACAGGCATTTAGTAAGAGATGTTTTGCTGTTTATACGTAAACTTTCACTTGGGTTGATTTGTACCTGCACACTAATGAGTTAAGTTCTGCTTCTATGTCACACATATCCTAATGTTTTGATCCAGACATTCCAACTCTCTAGTACAGCTTGTTTACAATTATCTAGGAAGAATGCTAACAAATTCTCAAATGCTAACACAACTCTCAACCCTT